>VZSR01002145.1:4938874-4961925 GCA_013398615.1 Brachypodius melanocephalos | reverse complement strand
CTGCTGGGACTGAACCACTTCCAGGCAGGAATTCCTGGCATTTCTTGGCAAGGGAAGAATGTCCCAAAGCTGGCTTTCCAGTCCATGGCACTGGTCATTCAGTGGAAAGGCTGAAGTGTAAAACAGGAGCAGCTTCGGTGCTTGTCCTGAGCTCTCCCTTGGTTTTCCCTCTGTTTTCCTTCCCAAATCCTTGCTGTCCAGAGGAGGAGGATGGAGAATCTGGCACGGTGAAGGTGACAGGGTCAGCCTTGCACCTGTGCAAATTTGAGCTCTGAGAAACTTCCCCATTCTTTTTCAGATGTAAAGCTGTTCTCAGATGAGATGAACTCCCTGAAATGTAGTGAGGAATCTCTGCTTGGGGTGCTTTCATCTCTTGCCCATCAGCTGCTGTTCTCCACCAATACAAAGAAAATAAATCAGCCAAACTCCTCTCCTGAAAGAAAACAAATCAGCCAAACTCCTCTCCTGAAAGAAAACAAATCAGCCAAACTTTTCTCCTGAAATATCTTTTTTTAAAAAAGACCTTGTAGTGTTGCCACATTGTATAAATCAACTTTATTTTCCACAAGGACTCGTGTTTGCTTGTTTGCCCTCCCTTTGGAGGAGGGCAGAAATACAGGGATATTCCCAAAGGCAGGAATACAGTGCCATTCCCACGGGCTGAGATCATCCCTTTGATTGCAGGGAATGACATGATGCAAAATCCTGGTGGGATCCAGAGCCCCTCCGGATGTTCCAGCTCTGCCTGAGCCATCCCAGAGCCAGCAGGATGCTGGAATCCCCATCCCTGGAGGGGTTTATGGGATGTGTGGTTGTGGGGACACGGTTTAGTGGTGGGTTAGTGGTCAGACTTGAGCTTTTCCACCCTAAATAATCTCAGGATATTTTACCAGGGAAAAAGCTTCTCTACTCCTCATTTTTCAGAGGGAATGGAGGAGCAGAAGGGCCGAGCATCCCTCTGGCAAAGGGGAAGGGGAGCAGGGAATTCCCAAGAACAGGAACGAAGTGCACAGAAGTGGCAGAGCCAGGAGCAGGGATCTGAGCAGCTGCTCCTTATCTCCTCCTGAGCAGGCACATCAGGGAAGATAAAGTGAAAAGGGAAAAGATAACACAGATTGAGTCAGCCTGGCTCTCAGAGGGAGGTTTTTCCAACTTATTTACTTGTCAGTGGTGATTTTGGATGAGCCTGTGGGATCTTCAGAGAAAACCAACCTTTTTTTCTTCCCGTTTCATGCCTTGTAAAAGGGAATCTTTCTCCCAGGCATGAATTTCTGGCATTTCTTGGCACAGGGATAAGGTCCCAAGGCGGGTTTGGTGTCCCTGTGTGCTGAATGCCACCCCATGGCTCACCCACATCCCTGTGTGTGTGAGGCTGGAGGTGTCTGATTCACCACGCCCCAGTGGCTCCTCCACTTTAAAACCAGCCCCAAGCCTGCATTAGTCATGTTTTAATGATATTGAAATCAGCTGCTTGTGGCCGTTCGAGGAATTCCAGCCCAAGGCTGTGGATGTCTCGGTGGGACCGGAGCAGGGAAGGGGAGGCTCAGCACGATGAGCTCATCCTGGCTTTCCTTCTTGCTCAGCTCATCAGGTTTCAGGGATTATTCAGCCCCTGGGAAACGAGATTAAGGAGCTGGTGCTGTGTCCTGAAAGTTTCTGGGGTCCTCCTCCCCTTGCTGTTAACTTCAGCAGGAGCTGCTGCTGTGACAAATATCAGTGGTGGCTGTTCTGGAGTTGGGAAATCAGTGTTCTGGAGTTGGAAAATCAGTGTTCTGGAGTGGGAAAATCAGTGTTCTGGAGTTGGAAAATCAACGTTCTGGGCTCACCATGCAGGAACTGGGAGTAGGAGCTGCAAGCCCCCGACTCTGTTCTGGCACCTGTGGGAATATCCTGCAGCCACAGCATTCCCTGGGATGCAGCAGTGTTCCCAGGAGGGCTCAGCCATCCCTGGGGAAGCAGGAGGGATTAGCAGGGTGCTCTGTTACCGACGGCATCCCAGGCCTCTGCTTCTCTCTGGGGACATTCCCGGGGTGGTGTCACGCTGTAGGGAATGAAGGGAATCTCCCAGGGCATGGAGACATGGATGCTTTGCTGATATTCCCACTCTGGAGCTGCTCCCTGCCTTGTTCCTGGGTGTCTTTTGGTCCTCACACTGACAGGGTTGGACAGGAGCCACCGATGGGAGGGAACTCCTGGGAGCTGTGAGAGGGAAAAGCCTGCTCTGAGCTCTGCACAGCAGCTGTGACTCAGCAGTGGGAGCAGCAGCAGCTTTGCCGTGGATCCTCTCCTGCAAAAGTGAGCTCCAGGCGTGGTTTTCATCACCCAGCTCAGGGCTCCTGCTCGTCCCTGGGGCCACAGACCCGTCACAGGCTCCATCTCCCCGGCAGGAGCTCCCTGGGCCAAGGTGTGCTCTGTGTCCGGCCCTCCCGAGCTCCTCTGGCATCTCCACTGGGAGATGGAATATCGACAGCAGCGGTTTAATGGCCCTGACTGTCAAACAAGCAGAGATATTTGGATTTTAGTGGCGGGGGGGGTGTCGGGTTTGACACCTTTTATTGCTGGGAACAGGGTGTGATACTGCCTGTGCCAGCAGCAGGGATGTTCCTGCTTTTCCTTGCCTGGCATGGGGGGGGTCCTGTGGGTTTGGGGGTGCAGAGAGCGCCCCTTTCCCTCCCAAAGCACCCAGACCCTACAAACAGGCCAGGAGGGACAGGGCACAGCAGAAAAGCTGTTTGTTACCCGTGTCTGCTCAGCACCCTCAGAGGGAGGATTTCCCTTCTCAGGCCATTTTTGGGGTTAATCTGTCACATCTCCGGGGCTCAGGAGCAGCAGCCACCACCCCGTGGCCTCTCTGGAGCCTGGTGTGTGGCGAAATGAAGAGCAGGATTTTAATGGCACTTACTGGAAATGTTGGCTGGCTCTGGAGGGATCCCCCTGGGATCAAAATCATTCCCTGATTTTGTCCAAAATGCTTCTTCCACTGCTCGCCTCAGCCGCATCTCTGCTCTGGGGCGTCCCAGTCCCTCCCCGTGAAGGGAATTGGGCGGAGGGAAGAAGTTTTGCTCAACAAAAACCTGTCTGAAGCGCTCTGCTAATCCCACCCCTTTGGCTCCGGCGAGGTTTGAACATGTGCTTGTAGTTAATCAGGTATTTAAGTGGTTTTCTGACTTGGCAAGAGGGAGAGGAGAGATCCCAGAGGAGAAGGGGGAGAGCAAGGCCGCGGCCTCGCAGCCGAGGCTGTTTGGAAAGGGGGATGGTGAGGGCAGCAGGCCGAGCTCGGAGGGTGGGTTGAACTTTCTGTGCCTCAGTTTCTCCTTTTGTTCGCTCTCTGCAGGGAGCTGCGAGGCATCAAAGTGAGGAAAAAGGAGAAACAGGATAAGCTGGGATCAGTGTTTGTCAGAAATTACAGCTGAGCTGGCAGTGGAGGGCACAGGAAGGCCCTGCCTGTCCTGGCAGGGTGAACCACAGAACTGCCAGGTCCTGGAGAGGAGACGTGCAGGGTGAGACCAGAGGGCTTGAGAAAGGATTTTAAGGGGAAATCATCCCCCTTCACTCTTTGAAAAGCTGCTCAGGGAACTCCCAGCTCTTTGTGGGGCTGCTCAGGAGAGGTTTCATGGAGTGTGAGGAAGATTTTCCCTCAGCTCATGGATTTCACCCCTGAGCAGGGAGGTTTTCCCCACCTCAGTCTGATTTTCCTGCTGGGATTGCTCTGGAATTTGTCTCCACACAACCACCCAGCCTCACAGCACTGATGTAATTATGCAAAGTGTAGATTATTTAACCACACGAGTTGGGGGTTTTTAATGTATTGATTTGCCGTTGCTTTGAATCCCATTACAGGAATCTGCTTTATTAATGGACTTTGTCCATGCTCAGATTAACGGGGGATGCTGGATTTGCAAACGAAAGAACTGGAATTCATGTTGTCCATGTTAATTACGTGGGTGATGCTTTATTTTTATTCCACTCCTGTTGCTTTGTCTTAATTCAGAGAACGAGTTTGGTGTTCTGGGATTGGGTTGGTTTTTCTCCTTTGCTGGAATTCCCTTTTAACAGTTGGGAAAGTACTCAGTGGTTTCATGGAATAGGCAGTTCCTGAGGATGAATTTTAATGCAAAAAAGGGTCAGGGAGCTTTTATTTCAATGTTTAGATCAACACTACTTCCTCCTCTTTTGCTTTGAGCTAAAATCTCTCAGTATCTTGTTCCATCTAAATCTTTACCTTGCAAAATCTCCTAATTCCTGCAGTGATACTGAGCCAGATTCTTGTGCTGAGTGATTCCACTCTCCTTGCTGGTAAAAAACCAGGGATATACCTGGATTTTGGTATATGCAGGTATTCCTATTGATCCAAACCCATTTTTTCCCCTGTGCTCTTCCCACTCAGGCTCCTGCAATGGTGTAAATGGGCCAAAAAATACTAATAAAGGCTTGGCATGATTTTATGGGAGTCAGCTGCAATTTGTTCACTTAAATTATCTTTTTGTCATGCTCACATTATTCCACAGCGGCCGGTTTGGAGAGTTAATTGAATATTTGTGTCTCTCAAAGATGCCTCCAATTACTTCCCTCCGATAACTCCGGGAGAGGGGCCGTGATGAGGAATCACTGATGCTGATTTTCTGCCTCAGAAACACCTGAGGGTTTTTAATCCCAGCACCTATTAAAGGATGCCAAAACATTCCTGCAGTCTCCCAGCCCGGAATTCCATGCTTTTGAAGCGGAGTTGAGCATGCACTGAGAGCTAACAATGCATCCCTGCCTGGCTAATGCAATAATAATCAGCTCGGGGCTTGGGAGTGGGAGCAGCTTTGAGACAGCAGCTCTTGGGTTGCAGCCTCTCATTGTGTGTGCAGGAGTGGATTGATTTCTGCTGGGTCCAGGAGGCTTCCAGGTGAGACAGGAGCACCATTATTGATGCTGCAGGTTCTGGGGGATGGTGTGGGAGTGTTTCCCAGGCCTGAGCTCAAAACAAAACCCCCCCGGGGAGCTGTGGGCAATCCCCACCTCGGAATTTTCAGCTGCATGGATCAATCCCCCAAGATTATCAACTTTCTTTTTCCTTCATTGGATTGCAACAGCTCTACTGGCTGAGGAGGGCGAGGTGGGGAGGGCATCAAAAGCGACATTTTTGGAGTGGATAAAAAAGCAGATGTGTTGTTTCAAGTGAGATTTGCAATTCCTTCTGTGCTTGGCTCTTCTGGGATCTCCTGCTCCTGGGAGTAGCAGGTCAGGGTGGGCTCAGAGAGGCTTTTCACCCTTTGTACATCAGGAGATTCACACTGGCCTCCTCCTGAAGCCTCTCGTGGTGACAGCTGCTGGGCCAAGAGAATAAATCCTGATTCCTTCCTCATCAGAGCCTGGCAGTGTTGTGTTAATTGGGAAGGGAAGGTCATTTGGAGAAGGTGGCTGGATTAGAGCAGGGAAGGGTGAGAGGTGAGGATTCCCAGTGTTTCATTTGCTCTGTTAGACCAAGGCCCAGGTCAGGCTGAGCTTTCCTGGCCCCTCCATCCCACCAGGCAAAGCTCAGCTCTGGGAGGATGCAGTGTCCTGGCCCAGGCAGGCTCCCTGGGACAGCTGGGGACCATCTGGCCCAGCTGCAGAGCATCTGTTCTGCCATGCAGGGCTTCCCACAGCCAAACCCTTGCTGGGATCTGTTTCTTCTTCTCTCCCAACTCCCCTGAACTCAGGGGACCTTCATTACCTGTGAGAGCCGTGCCCCTTTCCCACAGTTAAACCGGGGTGGTGACACACAGAGTCACCTCGGGGAGGACAGAGGGGTGGCAGGATGGACAGGCAGCACCAGCCTTGCTGCCTGTTTGATTCATTACTGAGGCTGGGCAGTCTGAGTGAGGGTTTTTGGGATCTTTTCTCCAGCAGGGATGTGCAGAGCCAGGGTGTCTGGCTCATGGAATGCTCTACGTGCAGGTGAGGAGCAGACTGCACCGGCTGCTCGTGGGCTCAGAGCTGATCCAACATCTCCCATCAGCTGGAGAGGGTGTGGGGAGCCTGGTGTGTGATTCCAGGCAGGGAATTGTGTGATTGGAATGCTGCTCTTGTACCAGGAACCCTTCATGCTGCGAGCCCAGGCACCAGGGCAGTCTCTCACAGGCACTGGAAACTGTGAGGGTGAGTGATTCCTCCCCATCTGACAGTGCAATCCTCTCTCTGTGAACCTCTTCCCTGCAAGGATCCCAGTTCTGCTTTTCTCTTTTGTTCCTTATAAATACTTATTTTAGAGTTGTTTGTGGATTTACTGCTGGTGAGGGCAGGGTGCAGCGAGAGCTGCGCACACAAAGAAAAATCTTTATTGGCCGTCGGGCATCTCCTGTCACCTTCCAAGGACAAGAGTTGTCTGAGCCTCCAAAAAACCCACGGGGTCCTGAAGCAAATCATGAAAATGTAACTAATATGGATGGGTGATCAGCTGCAAAACAGCTGGGGTTGCTTTTGGCTGGGAGAGTGGGCACAAAAACCAGGCAGAGCTCCGTGCTTGCTGTGCTGGAGAACAAAGGTGAGAGCAGCACGAGGGGGGGATTTTCCCTGCTCCAGTTGCCTCAACATTCACTGTCTAGGATCAGCTCATTAGAGGGGCTTTTCTTGGCAGGTAACTGGGAGAGACAAGCTCATCCAGGGCCTGAGTCAGCCCAGCTGTCTGGGAGCAGGATGAATCACCACCCTCATGTGAACTGACAGCACACTGAGCTCAGGTGGCAGCCCTGGCTCCTTCCCTGACAGGAGATAATAGGCAGCCTGTCCTCCAAGTCCATTTTTCAGCAGAGATCTAGAAGACTTTTGCAAGTGAAAAAAAGTTGGGGTTTTTTTTGCAGTTTTGGCAGCATGATCAAGGCTGGGGCTGGTCCTGGGAATCAGCCCTGTGCTGGGGCAGGATTGTCTCTGCAGAGCTGCTGGTCACAGGGCAAAAAGGGATGATAAATTTATGAACCTCTGCTCCTGACCTGTGGTTTGGATACTCCAGGCAGCACCTGGGATGCTCCAAGAAGCTCAAACACACGAGGATGGAAATGGCAGATTTGGTTAGATTGGTTATATTTGCATTCAGTGCTTCACTGCAGAGCTCTGAAGGGGAGGCCCAGCAGCTCACCTGGAGTTAACAGGGTGGGAGTCCTGCAGGGTTGATGCATGAACCTTTTTCTTTGGGTTTTAGCCAGGGAGTGTGGGAGAGTGACCCCTCACTTGTGCTTTGCTCAAATCCTCCTCAGACCTGCAGCTTTTTTTGCCTCTTCCCTTTGCAGGAGGCAAACTTTGCGGCATCACTCCCCTTGGGAGGGTTCTAAAGTGACTCTGGTGCCTCTGGGCTGAGCCTGGTGGCAGGCTGGGCTGTCACCCATCCGTCTGGGAGCAGCAGGAACAAGTGACAAGTGCCACCAGGAGCCATCTGGTGCAGGCTCTGCACGGCCAGCAAGATCCTGGCTTGGGGCTGGAGCCCCAGCTGGAGCCACAGCCCCGGGCTTGGATGGAAAACCAGGATGTGGGCAGCTCCTGCTGCCTTAGGAGGGATGAGTGGATGATATTTGGTGAGCTCAAGGCAAAGAGTTGTGCTAAAGACAGTGGTGGATGGGAATTGTTGGAGTTGTTCAAAGCAAATCCTGGAGTCACCTTATCCAAAGAGCATTTCCAGGCTTTTCCTGGTATCTCTGTGGCTCTGGAAATCAGGAGAGCTGAGGCCATCCTCATTAAACATCCACAGGCACTCTCCTGAAGAAGCCTTGACTGTAGGCTGGCCAAATTCCAGCTGGAGTTGTTGCCTTTGCCCAGCAGTATGAAATAAAAGAGCATTTTCCTGCAAATCTCCTCAGTTGTTTATTATTTGGCTGGCAGCATCACATCTCTGCCCATTAATCCATCTCTGCAAGTTCCTCCAATTCCAGCCCCCTGGAGGGGGTTCAAGCTGCCACCATTTATTATCTGAGTCAGTCTGCCAGGGAAATATTTTCTCCTTCCCCCAAGCAGCGACTCCCTTCTCTCACTGCACCCGTATTAACTCTGTGAAACAGAAGAAATAACCCCACACATTTAAACTCTGATTTTACTCCAGGCTGGTGGGTTGGACATTAAACCTGCAGAAGCAGTTGTTGGTTTGTGTGGAGGTTCCCAGGGTGGTTTTTGGGATGTCCCATCCAGATGTGCTGGTCCCATCGCGGCTGGGCTCCCAAATGCTGTCTGCTCTCCTCAAAAGTGCAGATTTGATCATCTCTGTGTGGCTGAGGGCTGGTTGGTCCCAAAACATGCTGTGACATCGTTAACTTTGGGATGCTTTATTCTTCTCTCAACCAGAAATTGATTCCTGCCTTAAAAATCTTTTTTTTGGGGGGGGGAAGAGCAGGAGGAAGTGGTTGGACTTTCCTCACAGGACAGGTTTTGAGCAGCAGGATGTGTCCAACCCCCGGAAAAAGATGGGATTGAGTCCCCTCCCACCCCTCTCTCTGAGCTGACCTTCCTCCCCGCACTATTCCCTCCTGCTGGAATCTTTTTTCCCAAATAACTTGAAGCAGATGATGGATGGAACACTGAATTAATCCTTCCTCCCTTCATGCCCAACTCTTGTTTACAACACCAACGTCCCTGCTTGGAAATTCAGGATGCTGCCCTGAATTTAGCGGAGATAAAGGAGTTTTGGAAGAGGTGCTGGCCAAAACAGCAGCTCTTGGGATATTTGTGAGCAGCTGTGCTGAGGTTTTTCGGGGTTTTTTTTGCACAGGAACCTCATTTGGGCAGCAATAACTCCGTGTTAGTGAAAACAACAGCAGCAGAAGCTGCCTCCTCAATGACTCCTCACAGGGACCTGCTGCATTTCCCCCTAATTACAGCTCAATTTGCAGTGATCAATGGTTTAATAAGCAAAAATGTGCTTGGTTATGGCTCTGTGATGGCTTGGGGGATGCTGGCACTCATGGAAACACAGCTTGGAGCTCCCAAAGCCTGGGAGCTGCAGTTTTTGACAGCAGAAAGGAATAAAAAGTTGTTTTACCTGGCATGAGGGGAAAGATAATTTGGGACTGCAGCTCCCAGATGTTTTGCTTGGGTGATGTTGGCCTGGAGAGTGGAGGGTGGGCTCTGAGTTTTGGGGGAAAAGACCTTTTTTTGTGGGGTTTTGCTGAAAACAACAGACTGGGCACAGCATCACTGTGCCTCTCACTGGGCTTGGGGTTTTCTTTTCAAAAATAATTGGGTTTTTTATATACCTTTCATGGCTGTGGCTGGGGAAATTCTATTGCTGGCTGCTGGAGGAACACGTAATATTATTTCTGCTGGATATTTGGATATAAATTTCAAATTCACCTCTCAAAGTGGGGTAGGGGGTTGGATTTCTTTTTTTCTTTTTTTTTTAACCTAATAGCTTTACACTGCTAGATTTGCAGAAGTCTCCTCCCGTGCAGGCTCAGCTGGTTGGTGGCAGGAAGTTTATTTCCAGTGGATAAGGATGGATAAATGGTTTGGCTTCCAGCTCCTTGAAGCTGGAAACAAATGGGATAAACTGCAGGGGAAGTAATGGGGGATTTCTGTGTGAAAATTCCCTTTTTCCCTGTCACGACCTGCAGAGATGTTCCCATTTTCCTGACCCACGTGGACAAAACACCTCAGCAGAGTTCAGAGGTTTGGATTCACTCCTGAACATCCCTCAAATCTATCCTGAGGCAGCCATGCCTGTCTCATAAATCCCAGCACTTTAAACCCTTATTTATTTGAAATCTGCACTTGCCAGCCAGGTAAAAATCCCCTGGGAAAAGGGAATGTGCTGGAAAAAAGAAAAAAAAAAGTGACTGGAGCCAGATGCTGGGCGTTTTCTGCAAAGCCAGTGATGGGTGATTTGCTGCTGACAGCCTGAACTGGTGTTAAGTTATTAAATTGCAGATGAGCTCATCACTTGGCCTCGGACAAGTTTCAGCCTTGAGAGGCTTCAAAATATTGTGTGTGGTGGAAAGGAGGCAATGGTGGTGTGGCAGAGAGGTTTGGGGAGCAGCTGAGAAAGACATCTATGCACAAAATAAAAATAAAATATGTGTACCAGGAGAGGGGAGGGAAGGCTCCACGCGAAAAATGTGGAGTTCTCCCAAGAGAGAGGAGAAATTCTCTGATTTATGAGCTGGACGTTTTAATTTTAGCTGAGGAGAAAATGGTGAAGAGTTTTGAGATGCTTGAAGGGGCGAGATGCTGAGGCTGGTTTGATTCTGAGGGTTGTCCCAAGCGCCCAGATTGGCTCTCTGGTGGTGCCTGGTGTTTGCCACAGATCATGGACCAAATCCAGCTTTTATCTCGTGTTTGCTTAACCCGAATGCTGAGCTTTAGCAAACTGGGCAGGTGACATCCACGCTGCTCTTTGGTGCTTCTCTCCCTGGAAGAGTGGGACTTTTCCTTGGACAATTTCTATTTCTTCTTCCTCTTGCAAAGGAGCCCAAGCTTCCTCCACGCTGAGATTAATTATTTTTTTATTTCTCTCTTCTATTTTTATTTTTATTTTTATTTTTATTTTTATTTTTATTTTTATTTTTATTTTTATTTTTTATTTTTACTAAATAACCTATTTGCAGTCCAGGAGCTGGTGTTAACTCAGCCAGTGCTGCGGTGCTGAGCCGAAAATACCAAGGAAAGCAGTGGGATAAACACTTGTCACCTCGTTTGTGGCCTGAGCTGTAATTGCTGTAATGTGAGATCCCTCGGGCTGCTGTGTCTGAAGGCTTAATTTATTTTTTTTTTTTTAAAGCCTCGATGTTTGTTTTCAACCTGTCTGAAACCACGGAGCATCCACACCTACAAGCAATGTGCCTTTCCCGTGGGGTTTTTGGAGCATCTCTGAGCTCAGCACAAGTTTTAATTTATTGCACAGTGCCGTGGTGTTATTACTGCCTTGTATTTGCCAAGAGGAAATTCTCTGTCCTGCGTGCCACCGGCTCCGTGGGAAGTAAAAAAAAAAAATGTTCCAAAGGGAATAAAATGGGTATTTGGGTATTATATACAGAATGTTATAAATACACATTATATTGTTGGCTTTTTGCAAGTATTGAGATGAATGCTGCGTGCGTAATGTTAAAATGGCTTTGCTGTGTGGGTATAGCTTTTATTTCTGCTATTGGCAAAAAAATTCGGCATCGTGCTGATAGTTGATGTAGTGTTCTTGAACTGCCTGCTTGGCTGGGATAAATGAATATATGGTGAGGACCCTGTTAACAGGCCAGCTATCAAACACCTCCCATCCATGCGAAGTATAGACCAAGGCCCAAACTGGAAGTGATAAAAAGAAGGGGTTTAAAACCACAGCCCAAAAGCCAGGCGTGCTCTGAAAAGGCAGACCCAAGGGGTGAATATGGAATATAAAATTTAGTTTGTGAAAAAGTATAAAGATGCATAAAGGTCTGTGGATATGCAACAGGATAATGTAATGGGAAAAGGGTTTTAGGGGTTTCGCTGAAAATAGTAGGTGTGCTCTTGGCTGAGTGCCAAGCACCCACCCATTTAACCCTTTGCTTTACCTCTGTCTCCTGCTGGGTTTTTTTTAATACCTCTTCAATTTCACCAAAAAAGCAAACCTCGTTTTTCCCAAGGGCTGGCCTTGAGAACCACTGCCTTTTATATCCCACCTGATCTTGCCCCTCTGCCCTGTTTCCCTGCAGGATTTAGGGATGGAGTCCACCTCTCTGGATGATGTCCTCTATCGTTACGCCAGCTTCAGGAACCTGGTGGATCCCATCACCCACGACCTCATCATCAGCCTGGCAAGATACATCCACTGCCCCAAACCAGTAGGTGCCACGGTCTCCTCATGCCCTGGGGCTCTGCTGGCTTGGGAAACTGGGAATTTGGAGCTTCTCCCCTAGTGCCAGGGGAAAATCCTCCCAGTTTTGGGTGGGTCTGGACGGAGAGGATTGGGTTTTCCAGCTGGACAAGTGATGTTTGGCTAACGTTGGTGCTCCTTTTGACTTTGGTGTGTGGTGTTTTTGAGCTGGGGTCATCCACGGTGGATGGACCTGCAGGCATCACTCTCTATTTGCTGCTAACAACGGGTCTTTAATTTCCTGTCAGAGTGTCTGAAGGGATGGAGTCATTCACTGCTACTTCTTGTGGACGTTTTGCTCAGTTATAGCCTCCACCAGTGTTTGAAAAGGAGGGAAATTGCCTTTTTTTTTTTTTTTAAAAAAAAAAAAGCGTTTACATATTTCTTTCGTGTTGTGAGGCAAGGCCACAAAGGTGCTGCTCGGGCTGTGTCTGCCTGGGCTGTGGGGTGACTCTGACTCTGCAGGGCTCCATAAAACCCTCTGCACTCAGTAAAAGGCGTTGGGAAGTGTGGAATGGCTGCAGGGGACACCAGGGACCCCAATCTCCACCTCCAGAGACCAAGGGTGGCTGTCCCATGTCCTACAGCGTGAGATCAAGGTGGAGCCTCACCCCTGTGCTGTGTGAGGATATCCATCGATCCCTTTTCCCTTTTCCTTTCCTTCCTCCTTCCCCATGAGCTGGGAGAGTGGAGAAAGCTCCTCTGGTGCCGGGTGCATTTCAACCTCCCCCTGCTGAGGTTGCCCTTTTCCAGAGCACTGTCACTAAGCTGGTTTCTCCTCCTGAGGCTGAGCCATGGCCCAGGAGAGCTGTGTATTCCCTAGAAAAACACTCCTGAGCCTGGAGCTGTTCCAGTGCCCAGCTCCTGCTCTCCCTTGTCTCCCTGCAGGGTTTTTTTTGGCACCAAAGGCTGTGGAGGAGGGAGTGCCAGGGCAAGCAGGGAGATGCGAAGTCCTCATCCCTCTGCTCAGCCCCGTGAGGCACATCTGGACAGCTGTGTCCAGTTCTGGACTCCTCAGGACAAGGAGAGCTCCTGGAGCAGGGGCAGAGCAGGGGGACAAAGAGGATGAAGGGGATGGAGCATCTCTGGTGAGGAAAGGCTGAGGGGGCTGGGGCTGTTCAGTCTGGAGAGGAGATGCTGAGAGGGGACCTCACCCCTGGCTGTCCCTGCGCGCAGGGACCCAGCAATGGGACAAGAGGAACGGGCAGGAGCTGATGCCCAGGAAGCTCCACCTGAAACTGAGGAAGAATTCCTTCCTGTGCAGGTGAGAGCTGGCACAGATTGTCCAGAGGGGGTGAGGAGCCTCCCTTCACTGGAGATATCCCAGAGCTGTCTGCACACAATCCTGTGCCGTGTGCTGTGGGGTGACACTGCTGGAGCAGCAAACTTGGGCCTTGCAACCTCACTGTGGGATTCTGTAGCGTCAGAACCTCAAATAAATCAGCCTGGGCAGCACTGAGGCTCTTACTCTGCAGGAGATGCTTTTGGGTGCCCTTGGTGCTCCCCACATCCTTTGCACAGCTCAAAGCACCACACCAGGGATGGAGGGAGGGAGGGAGGGAGGGATGGATGAATGGATGGAGGGGTGGAGGGATGGATGGATGGATGGATGGATGGGTGGATGGATGGATGGATGGATGGGTGGAGGGGTGGAGGGATGGATAAATAAATAGATTGATGGACGGATGGAGGGATAGGTGTTGCCTTGGAGAGGGAAGCAGGGCTGTGCTGCAGCTCCTCGTTCGTGGTGTTGCCTTGCTCAGGTTTGGGTGCCACCAGCTGTGCTTTAAACCTCTTTTTTTTTTGGTAGCTGAGTGAAAAGTAACTTCATCCCAGCGTTCTGTGGTGGTTTCCTGAGATACTGATGTTCTGAAACCCAAAAAAGTTGCATGCTTTAGTCACCAGGGTGATTTTCCAGCTTCCAGCCCTCTCTTCCCCCAGACTTATTTCACTTTGCCAGAGGCTTGGCACCGTGTGTGAGAGCAGAACGCTCAGGGCCAGGAGTGCTGTAGAAGTTTTGGCTTTTGCTCTGCACAAATATACATAAATATATATGTTGAAGCAGCTGGGAGCTTGTCCTTATCCATCCAGAGGTGGATGGAGCTGACCTGGACCTTGGTCCCTGTTAACCTTTTTTAAATGTGTCCCTGCTCAGGGTTGTGGGGGTCCTGCTTCCCCCCTCCCTGCTGGAGAGGCTTTCCTGACTCTCTGTACATTGCTTTTTTTCACTCAGCTTCTATTTATACCACCCTTAGCTTAAAGGTGACCCCTTGGTCTCTCCTCTGAGCTAAAATAAAAGTTGAATCGTTTTTCCAGGCCCTGGGTAAACATGGCTTGAGTCTGCATGGCCAGGAAAAAGCTGGCCGTGGAGTTCAGGGGATGCTCATTCCAGCCAGCAAATCCAAACCAAAAGCTGTGACCTGTGCTGGAGGAGGCTGGAGTGCTGTGAGGGAGGAATTTGGGAGGTGGGAATGTTGGGGTGAGTTTTGTGTGGGTGTCCAGGCAGCGGTGCAGATGCTGGGTCACCTCTCCCAGGCCCTGCTGAGATCCCAGCCCTGGGGTTGGGGTGTGAAAGGAGCCAAGGAAAAGCTCTTTTCCAGATCCTTTGGAAGTCAGGGGCTGGATTTGGTCCCATCCCTGTTTGCAGATGTGTGTGATGCAGTTCAAGGAAACCCTTGAGTGCCGCTCTTGTCCCCTTTGGGGTTCCTTGGAAGGGGCAGATTTGCTGTCCAGGACACTCAAACTGTGCAGGAATTTTTTCCAGCAAGGAAAGGAGGTGTTTGCTTTGGATCAAAGACCTCTGAACAAGTGTTTTCTCTCTCTTTTATCCTCCTGCCTCTCTCCTCATGGAGAAGGTTCTTTGGAGAGCAGCTCAGCTCCAAACCCAGTGCCAAGCTAAAGAATCTGTGGGTGCTGCCGGTGCCCTCAGGGTGACACCTGCCTGTCCCCATGGCCAGGAAAAGGGGACAAAACACCCCAGCAAAGCCATGTGGTGTGGGATGGAGCAGCCAGGGTGCCCCAAATCTCCTGTAGCTGCTCTGCTCTGCAGCAGGAAGGAGCAGAGAACACAAACTTTGAGTGAGGAGAGAAGGGCCCCCGTGAAAAATTCACAGCTGTCCGTGCCAGCAGGGAGATTTGGCCCCAAACTGCTGGAAAATTAAAGCAGTTCCCTTTATTTTCCACAGACCAAAGCCACGTGTGTGGATGAGTGATGGCTGTGATAGGGAGTGAGTCAGGCTTCGCTCCAGCTTGTGGGATTTGGGATAAGCACTGGGGGAAAGGGGGAAATGGAGCTTTGGGCAAGGCTGGTTTGGGGTTTGTGCCCTTGTGCTGTTTCACTGCAAGCCCTGGGATGTACCTGGAAGCTCCTCCAAGCCCTGAAGGCTGCCCAGAGTGAGATTTTGGCTTTGCTGATCCCCTACCCTGCTGTTTTGTGCCAGGGAAAGGCTTGGCTTAGCAAAACCCCATCCCAAACCCAGCTTTTCCTGGCCATTCCCCTGTTGGTGCCTGCACCTCCTTGACAGCAGCTCCTCCCACGCCTCCTGTTCAAACACAGGGGAGTGGATTTGGGCAAATATCTCCATTTAGGAGCTGTGTGCAACAGGGAACATCATCCTCATCTTCCCCACTGAAATTCAAGATAAATGGGGACAGGGAGAGGTTTTAAAGCTCTCCTAAGCAGCTGGAGAGTGCAAGCAAAGTGGATTTTTGCCCTGGGTAGATGGAAGATCTGTTTTCCTGTCATTTGAGCAATTTCTGTGTGGCCACATCCCTGGCCCTGATGCCTTTTCCTGCCTGAGCTGTAAACTGATCAGGTTTGCAGGATGGTTCTGATTCCATGAGCTGTCACCCATGAAAACAAGAAAAGTGGCTGTTGTGACCTGGATGGAATAATCCATTTCTAACCCTCCTTCAGCCCTGTGGGATAAGGACTTAACTTACAACTGATATTGAGGTTTTTTTATGCCCTGCATTTTTAAAATGTGTTATTTCTGTCAGGGCTAAAATGAGCATTTTTTCTTCTTTATTTACCACCCCTCTGTGCTGTAGAACTGTTATTAATAACCTCAGTTTGTGCAGGATGAAGATAATCAGGACCACCAACTCAGGGCCTTTCTCCCCAATAAATATCCTCATAACCCAGCTCCTCTGCCACGTGTGTTATTATTTGAGCTGGAATTCAAATTATCATTCCAAGTTCCTGACATCAAATTTGTTTTTCAGCTTTGTTTTTCAGAAATGATAGGTATGAAGTGGTGACACGTTGAGGGACACTCCAGCACTGGGTGATCTCATCAACCCCAGTGAGGTTTTTACTTTTCCCTTTTGCTCTGAGGGGTGCAAGGAAAATCCCACACAGCTCTCAGGTTCCAGAACACTGAGTATTATTTGTTTTCTGCTTTAAAAAAACATCATAAAAGCAGCTGGTCAACAAACAAACCCCCTCTAAACCCCCAAAATATGATATAAAAGCAGAGGGGATGATGAGGATTCAACTTAATTCTGTATTAATGGCCCTTTCTGGGTATTTTTTGGGTTTTTTGCTGGTCTTGTTTCAAGTGTGAAGATCCCTCTTTGTTGGTATTGAAGACATCTGCAATATGTGAAGATGTCCTGAAGAAAGAAAAAGTCTGGAAAGCTCAGACCTCACTGGGGACAGCTCTGGTTCTTTGCTGACTTGATGGTCCTGCAAAAAGGGAGATATCCCTTCCCTAAAGCTTTTGTGTGAGAGCTGAAGCTGAGCTGAGTGCCTGGAAAATGGGGGGAAATTACACTTTGCAGGGGTTTTAAGCATGAAATCTAAAAGGGAATAATGGCAAGGTCTGGATGGGCTGTGATGGTGGGAATTTAGAGGGTTTTTTGTGTGAGATGGGACCTGAGCCCTGCCTGATCCTCCTTTGTCCAAACCCTGAGGGGTGCAAGGAAGCCCCTGGATCCCTCCCAGCCTGAGGAATGTGCTCCCAGCATCCCCATTTCCACAGGAAACTGGAAATGTGACCAGTTAATCACCCTCTGCTTATAAAATCACACTGACCACTTAATCACCCTCTGCTCATAAAATCACACTGACCACTTAATCACCCTCTGCTCATAAAATCATTTAGGCTGGGAAAGATTTCAGATCGTCAAGTCCAACCATGAACCAGCCCAGCATGGCCAAGGTGACTTTTATCAAACTTTTTCATCTTTCTGATCTCTTTTTTCGGGTTGCTTAAAGCCCAAAATCTCGGTGCCAGCTGGCGGAATTGCCAGCCCCTCTTTTTGCTCAGCTCCCACAATAACAGGGTGACCTTTCCCAACCATCTGCAAAGCCCTGGAAATGCCGCAGGGTGGATTTTTCTCAGCCTGGAGATGGATTTTTTTGCAGTGCCTCCCAAATGTCAGGTGCCACATCGTGCAGCAAGGGATGTGCTCAGCTTCCCCTCTTTCTTCCCCAAGAGCATCTTGGTGACAACCAGCTGTGGGTGATGGGCATCATCATACGAGTTGGATGATTAAATTACTAAAAAGGGGATTAAAAAATGAACCAGGAGCTGGGAAAGATATTTCAGTTACCTGTGGGTGAGGCTGGAGCTCCCCAGCTGAACTTTCAGGACCTCTTCACCCACAGTGTCTCCAAGGGAAGTGACAGATGAAGGACCAGCCACCTCATTAAACAGTAACAACTCATTTTATTGACGTTTTCTGCTGCTAATTGGCGTTTGAGTTCAGCTCGTTTGGGTTTTAATCAGAATATCATTTCCCTCAGAGGAAGGGAGGGCACTGATTGCCTGCCCCTGGCAGGAGGGTGATTTATTGGCTGGCACTTGGCTGGGGGTTTTGAGATTTAGAGTTTGAGATTTTACAGTGACAAGCCATTTCACGTTGTACTGAGTAATGAATTAACGTTTTAATTAATTGACAGAGTTTTTTAATACAAGTTGCAACATAATTTTTGGTTCAAATTATAAAATTAATTTTAAAGAGAAGATTCTTCACAGCGAAGGGCAAAGTGCTTCAGAGTTTTGGTAACTTAATGTGATTCTTCTGTGTAGAATTCTTTACTACCTGACTTGGTGATTTGAGGACAGAGATTTTGAGTTTCCAGACCAACTCACGGCTGTGGGAATGCCAAGCAGGAGAATGTTCTGAAAATATGGGTTTGGAGAAATGAGTGGTTCAATAAAGAAACTTCGGGGACTTCTGTAAGGAGAGGTTTCCTCTCTGTTGATAAACTTCTGCTGATGAGTGAGGAATTAATTGTTCCCTCATCTGCCTTGGTTCAGGCAGCAAAGGCTGCTCACCACCTGCCCAGGGGGATGACAGAAGTTTTAATAAATATTATTTAAAATTTTATATTGATTTTTAAATAAGTATTATGACCTAATCTGAGCAGTTTGGGGGCTACAATCAACCTGTGTTTCAACCCTGGCCCCTGTGAAGGCTGGCAGTGCCCAGGGCACATTTTGATTCTGCTGCTCTCCTGCAGCATCTGGGGAAGGGATGGAGCTGGTGCCACATCCAGAGGCTCTGCCCCAAATTCTCACTTTGCCTCTCACCGTGGGCTTGATGAAAAATCAAAAAATTCCTCAAATTTCAGCTTCTTTGCTGGTCAGGCTTTGCAGGGGGGTTCAGAGGGGCTGAACTTTGCAGGATGAGCTGAAAGCACTGAGGATAAACCCCTGGCACTTCCAGCAGCCCTTTCCTTGCTGCCCCTCCAGCCCTGAACGAGGAATAAAGAGAATTTCACAGCAGGGAGAAGCAATGCCTGGATTTGGGAAGGGCTGTGCATCCAAAACACCTCTGGGGCTTGGAAGCACTCCCATTTCTAGGGCTAATCCTGGAATTTGAGGAGTTCCTGGCATTTAGCCCGTCTGCAGCATCACAGCTGCTCTGCCAGGTTATTTCTTGGAGCAAGGAGGAGTTTGTCCCTTTGCTGCTGAGCTCCAAGCTTGCCTTGGCTGTTCCCAGCAGGGTCACCTTGGTGGGACAGCTCTGCATCCCTTGATTTGGCTGTGCCACAGGGCAGAGATGCTTTCCCCCAGATTTGGGGTGGCTCAGGACCCTGTGGGTGTTCTGAACCCGCTCTGGTTCACCCCGGGGGGCAGAACGTGCCCTCCTTTCCCTGGGAAGCACCAGGTGATGGCTCCTGCTCTCTTAGGGGGAAAAAAAAAAGGAAAAAATAAATAAAAATTAAAAAATAATCAAAAAATATAAAAATAATAAAAGCAAAGAGCTGAGTTTTTCTAAATAGGAAAGCTGCCAGGAGATTTTCCAGTGATTGCTCTTCCTCGATGGCAGGGACGGGGATTCTTGGCCAAAGTCCAGCAGAGTTATTATCTCTCACTTTGGGGGATTTGGGTAAGAGTTTTATCCCACACTTCCCATCTTCAAAGTGTTTTGCAGTCGTTGGGTAATTTGCTAAATCCTCCCGATTTCTCTGTCACTTTTCTTTTCCCCCTTGCCGTGCATCCTCCTGGGAAATGCATCCGCAGTTTCACATCTTGGAGCTCTCGGAAGGGACCCCTCTCCCTCCAGCCTCGCTGCATCCCGGAACTCTTGCTGGGAGGCTTCCTCACCTCTTTTTCCCTTTAAAAAAAATCAGGAAAATCCCCATTCCTGCTGTGCCTGCGAGTTCCCCAGGGTGGTTAATGAGCTGGAGATCAGCCTTGTGCCCTTTCCCTGGGATTCACATTTTCAGGGATTGGATGTCAGGGGGTCCTGCCACCCCTCCCCAGGCTCCCAGGGCTGAGAATTCCCAGGGAATGACAAAAATATCGCAGGGAATATTCTCCTGCAGCAGGGAGGGGCCGGGCTGGGCTCTGCTTCCCGTGGGATCCGATGTGGTGCAGCTGAGCCAGGCTGGGAAAGTGTCTGGGTGATGTCCTAATGTGGGACAGAAATAACCCAATAACCCAGAAATAACCCAATAACCCAGAAATAACCCAATAACCCAAAAATAACCCAATAATCCACGTCTGCTTTCACCCTGGGAGGGGAGGGGAGATAGAGGATGGTGAGTGGTGCCTGCATTCAGGTGCTGGGCTGAAATCTGCACTTCCAAGGGGGATTTTACCTGGGAAATCCCGGTTTTCCTCTGGAATTCATCCTCCCTGTGCCACCGAGTGCCACCATCCCCTGAGCAGGGCTGCTTTCTCCCATTCCTCTGATCCCAGCAGCAGCATCCCGGGTGTTTTTTCCTCTTGGCTGTTGTGCAGCAGCTGCAATGATTAACCTGTTGTTTGCCAGAGTAACCCCTCCTGGGTTTTTAGCTGCTCCCTTTGTTTCACAGCAGCTCTATCAACAGGATCCAGGTGGATTTGGCATTAAAATGCTGCTCCAGTGACCTTTCCAGTGGCATCTAAGTGGCCTTCCCATAATGGCTTCGTGTGGCTTTATTATCTTCAGTTCTTCTTAGGGCCAGGATTAAATGCTCGAGAGACGGTGTTCGTGTTCAGACTCCGATGTTTATTAATTTTTATCCATGTTACAGCCTCACAAGCTGTGAGTTCTGGCTAACAAAGCAAAAAATGGTTCTGTCTCTATCTCTTTACAAGGTCTTTTAAGCACAAATTGTCTAATTATGAAATGACACCTAAATTGTTTTTACTTTTAACCCAATAACCAACCACCCGTGGCCCTCAGTGCAGATTTTTCCATCCAATTACGAGATACCACCCAAACCCATGAAGAAGAAGGTGAAAAAGAAGGACTGGCCTACACCCTAAAACCACCATATTTATATTGCTTTATGTATTGCTTTATATATATATAAATTATTGCTTTATATATATATAAATATATATATATAATATATTATATATATTACTATATTCTAAACCCTTAAACTCTAAGTTTTCTACTATGTGATATCACACACTTCTATTTAAATTACACACCTATAATCCCAGTGATATCATTTAATTTTGGAAGCGTGTTCCAGGTCAAATGCAGTGCTTTCTTGAGGGTCAGTGCCTTTTAGAACAGAAAGGCTAAAATTCTCAGTGCCCAGGGTTCCGACAGCTGCGTTTGTAGCACTCAAGTGGGTCCAATTTATCAGGAGGGGGGATGCTCCAAGGCCTCCTCCCCACACCCCAGGCAGGTTTTTGGGGTCTCACAGCACCAGGAAATGCAGCACACACCTCCCTGCCATCCCCCACACTGCCCCCATCCCTCCTTTTCCATGGAAGCAGCTCTCAGGGAAGAATTTTATATTCTGGGGGTTTTTTGCAATTTCCCTTTATCTTCCATGTTCCCCTCAGGGCCGTCTATCAGCTCGGATTTTATTGCCTTCTCTAATTGCTTCTCTGAAGTCCAAGTGCAATATTACTCCAGGATCCTTTTGGAACAACTTCCTGAGCTGCTGCAATCCCGTTCATCTCCTACTTCTGCCTCCCTCGATAAGCCCCATTGCACATCGCTTTTCATTTTGCTGTGTCAACACCCTTGCACTTTGAGCAAAGCAGAGATTGGGTGAAAACGTGCAGAATTGGGGTTCCATTCCTTCCCTTTGTTTCTACAGATTTTGCTTTTCACGCAGCTCCATCAGCTCCTAATTTGGGCTAATTTAAGGTTTAATTGCTGGGTCCTCGGTGCTCTGGGGTTGTCCCAAGTGAGCCCTCGGTGCTGGTGGGGGTTTGTGGTGGCACAGCTGGAATTTCTGGGAGTTGAACAGGACCAAATCCTCTCCTGGGAGCTAAAGAATGAACCTGGCTGGTGCTCAGGGGGAGGTGACCATCCCACCCCATCTCTGCAGCCAGGACATGACAGGGAGCTGTGACAATCCCAATTATTGGGGGCTTCCAGCTTTGGTGGATTTGCCCAGAATGGGAGTTTTTTTGGAGGTTTTCTTGAATCGTGACGTTAAGACGAGTGCCATGCTCAGTGTTGGGTTAATTAATGAAAGCCAAGGGGTTAATGGGACCTTGTGGTGACAGCCTGGTTGTCCCTGCAGACCCCACAAGTGTTGCCCACCCCCATTTTGCACCAGTTGCTGCCTTTCCCCCTCATTGAGCTTTATGCTGCTGTCAAGCAGGGCTCCACAAAATGTTAATTTTGCCCTGGCACCGAGCCCCTGCCATCTGCTGCAGGACACCTTCAGCTGCCAGAGCTGCTCCAAAAAGATGGGGAAGGGCCAGAAGTGCTGCTCAAGGTCTCCATTCTCCCCCTGCTTTGCAGCTAATGACAGCCACAACCTTTAATTATTCTTAGGGAAAAAAGCTTTTTCAGCTGCTTGTGTGCTAATCCTTACCTGCAGAGCCGGGTTTGGAATTCCACTGGGTGGTTTTGTAGGTGGCTTTGGGGTTTGCCAGGGGATGGGGTGAGTTTTCTGATCAGCATCTCCAAGGTGTTCCTTCCTCTGCAAAAGGGTGGCTGCCGGAAATTGGGAAATTTTGTGGGGTTTCTGATGAGGTTTTATCAAAGTCTAATTTTTGCTTGGTAGAAGATTGGTCCTTCTCATTTTTTTTTTTTTAAAAAGCCCTTTTTCTTCGGCTTTTATTTGTGCTACTTCAGATTTTATGTCTTTTACCTTCTTTAGGAGGGAATTTTTGGTGGTAAAACTTCTATCCAAGCAAACCAGAAGGAAGGGAGTGAGGTTTGCACTCTGAACAGCATTCCCTATCCAAACAGCATCTGGAACTGTTTGCTGCCTTTGCATTGTTGCTGTGCAGCTTTTATGTCTTTTTTTTTTACTTCTTTTTTCTGTTTCTGGGCATCTTTTAACATTCTCTCAGCAGGATTTCCCACAAACCACTGGGATTTCCTAATATTTGGGGTAGTTTTGTATGAAAACCCCCCTAGATTAGATGATTTAGGACCTGATTTGATGCTCTGTGTGTAAGCCCCGTGGATCCACAGCCATCATTGCAAAATATGACCAAAAAAAACCCCCTCATTCTTATTAAAATGGCCTTTATTAGATTGCTTCAGCTCTTCCTCTAATTTGAATTAAACCAGACAGGATTTATTTTCAGAAGGATTTCTGCTACGGGGGTGGGTCAAACCCATCAGCCCCTAAAGCCACGTTGTCACTTTTATTTGGAATTTATTTTTGGGATCTATCACTCCACCATGCCAACATCTGCTCCCCTCTGGGCATCACCCACGTCATCCCTCATCCTCCACACCCCAGATCCTCTTCCCAGAGGAGCCTGAAATGAGGGAAGGGGGATTGCAACACCCTTCATGGTGATATTTTAAGGGAATCTCCCTGGAGAGCTCCTCCAGGGGGATTTTCATGCCTTGCACAAGGAACGGGGCGGTGCAGGAGGGATTT
>VZSR01002145.1:4883788-4938774 GCA_013398615.1 Brachypodius melanocephalos | reverse complement strand
ATTTGGGATTTGGGGTGCATCCTCCTGCACACTTGGATGGGGTTGTAGATGGAACAGTCACCAATCCCTGCATTCTCCTCCTGGTTCCTGGCATTGTTTTGGGGGGAATGGTGGATTTAAACCTTTTCCCACCTCTCGGTCTCACTGGGTTTGCTGGAGAAAACTCCATTCGGGCTCCCAAAGGGAAATCTGGGACTGGCTGCAGCACAGATGTCTGCAAGCAACAATGGGCTGAGCTCAGCGAAGGGGGGAGGGACAGAAAGGAGAAGAAAGGGAAGGGAAAAAGCAAAGCAGAAAATCATTGGATGGTTCCAGTCCCTGGTGACAACATCAAAAGGGAAGGGTCGTAAATTTGGATCCCATTAAACCCCGGGGGGAGCAGGAAAAGCCGTTTTGGGGATCGCTGATGCGGGTTTGGGGTGGGCAGAGCTCTGTGCTGGGTTTGTAGGGTCGATCCTCTGTGACCAGGGGGTCCCAGGAGAGTTTGGGGTCTCCATTCCCACTTTAGGGATCTCCCAGGGGGTGAATCCCTCACACATGGGGCTATTTTCCCACACTTCCCTTTTGCTGCCACCCTTTCCAAACCCCAAGGTCTGTCCCTGGGGGTTTGCTCTCTTTGCTAATTTGGGATAACTGATGGGATACACATGAAAACCATTGAGGATTTACACCCCTGGGGCTCTCCCAGGGCATGTCTCACTGTTTTATGCCTTTGTTTAACTGGATAATAATTCCATTTATCATTATGAACGTGGGTTTTTTTTTTTTTGTCTTTCAACTGTTTAAGGGGTTTTTTTTGCTTAATAATCCAAACTATTATCCTATTGTCCTAGACAAAAAAACCCAACCAAGCAACCAACCAAACAAAAAAACCCCAAACAACAACAACAACAAAAAAACCAAGGAGGAGGAAGGAAATCTCTCGTTCTCTTTGTTTTTCAGGTGTGAAATAGGTCCTGTTTTAAGGTTCATTGTCTGCTGAACTGCATAAAAAGCAAAAATCGTGGCTGTGGCATCTCCACACCGAATATATCCTGTGCAAGTGTGAAAAGTCTTCTAAAAGAACCACAAAAGGGGAGGGAAAAAAAAAAAAAAAACTAAAATTTTAATGTATTGGGGACGGCCAAGGAGTTCTCTCGTGTTAAGATATGCAGGACAGCACTATTTTTTTTTTTTTTAAGATTAATTGTGAGTGACAGAAATGTGGGAACTGTGTAATAATAACACCGAAGGAAAAATAAAAATCCTGTTGCTTCCTGTCAGCCCCCAGACAATGGCTAATTGTTGCTAATTGTTCTAATTTGGGTCATTCCCCTGCCGTGCTGCAGCAGGAATTCTTCACCCTCCCTCTTTAATCATTAGCCTTGGCCTCTTTTCCACGATATTCGGCCCCAAGGCTCTGCCCATCCCCAGGGATTCCTGCTGGAGGAGGAGCAGGGATTCATTTTTTAATGACAACAAATTAATTTGCTGTAACGTCTTTATCACCGAGCTGTGCGTCCTGCTCCGAGCTCTCCCTCCTTCTGGAGCAGCCCTGAAATCCAATTTGGGGACCCAAATCTTGTGCTTGTGGTGATGCAGGGAGAGCAGGCAGTGACTCCAGGGTTATTTATCTGCAGTGAATATGATATAATATAATATAATATAATAGAATAGAATAGAATAGAATAGATTGTATATATAATATAATATATTATATATTATAATATAATTGTATATTATATCATAATATATTGTATATTATTATAATTATATACATTAAGACACTATATTAATTATATATTATTTTTATAATATAATATAACACAATATAACATAACATAACATAACATAACATAGTATAATATAGTATAATAGAATATAATATATTGTATATTATTATAATTATATACATTAACAGATACTATATTAATTATATATTATTTGAATAATATAATTTAATATAGAATTAATATAGAATTAATAAATTTAATAAATATATTTTATTATATAATGTTGTGTTATAGTATATTAATATAATATATAATGATTTTATATACACGATATAATATATAATATATTATATATTATATATTATATATTATATATTATATATTATATATATTTCCACCCCCTGTGTGATGTTAGAGGGGCCTCGTTTTGTTTGATGCCTTCCCTGTGTGTTATTTCAGGACTGTTTGCTGCTGGGACTGGGCTCTGCTGGTGAGAAGATGCAATTTTTGTTCTTGTTTTTTGTCCTTTCCATGGAACAGGCACCTGGGGGTTTTCCAAACTCCAGCATTGTGGGGTTCAGGCTCTGCAGGCTGAGCTTTTCTTGCCCTCTGACCACAAAAAACCCACCTTTCTATTGACCTTCCATGAGTGATGTGATGCAGACCGATGGGGATGTGGCAGAAAGAGCTTTTGGCACCAATTTTGATGTTGTGGGAAGAGGTTCACCCCTGGGAGCAGCAGGAGCAGCCAGAGGGGTTTGTGGCTTTTTTTTATTCCCCTCATTCTTGAGGGTGCTGATGGTGCAGGGCAGAGGGCTGGGTGGGGAGCAGGGATGTTATCCCAAGGCATCCCACAGGAACACTTGGCATCATCCCTCCTCCAGGCTAATCCACTCCTCCCATTCCCCAGCGAGCTCCAAACCTCGCCAGCACGAGCTGGGCTGCCTTTAAAGCTGATTTTTAAGCTGATTTTTGAGCTGATTCCCTTTCCAAACAAGCTCTTGGGCTCGGTCCCACCAGGGTGTGTGTCAGCTCCAATTATTTCCTGATAGGCTTGGATCAGGAACAGGGAAAAGCTTTTGTTTGGAGCTCTTGGCACGGCACCAGCAAAGTCCCTTCTCCTGCACGCCAGTTTTGGGCTCGCTCTGGGGAGGAATTGCAGAGATTTGGGTTAAAAAACCTAAAAAAATGGGGGTTCTTGAAGCGCAGAGTTTGTGTCTCGCCCATGGGAATGAGATGTGCAGAAGGAAGGAGCCCGTTAGGAGAGCTCCGAAATGGGAATTTTATTTATCACTGGGTTTTTTTATCTACAGAGTTGTGTGTGCAGGAATCGTGTGCTCTAAATCATACATTAAACCCTCCCAAAACAGAAATATCCCAGGACCTGCAGGGCTTGGGAGTTGATATTGTGAAGAAAAAAGGCTGAAAGGGTCGAGATGGCCACGGAAAAGGATGAGCTGGATGTGGGGAAAGCATTAAAAATTCCTTGTCCTGCTGCTCCCTCTTTCCTCAGAGCCCTCAGAGTGCCTGGGCTGGGTTTGCTGAGCTGAACTCCTTTGGGCTGAATTATTCAGGAATTATTTTGCTGGGAAATCCAGGCCTGAGCTTCCCTGGAGGTCTGGGAGCTGCTTGAGGGGAAAAAAAAAATAAACATATATATATCTATCTATCTATCTATCTATCTAGGGAGGTGTAAAAATCTGTGGTGTTTTCTTCTCGTGTTGGGGCTGGTGCTTCCACAGGCAGGAAGGTGTTGCTGGCAGTGTTGCCTTCCCAAAAAATGTTTTGAGGCTCTAATTAAGGAATTGCCTGCTTTGCCAGGCTTCCCAGTGGGGAAAAACGAGGTAAAATCTTGTTTTTCTTAATTTTCTCGGTGTTAATTGCACAGGCTGAGCCTCTCAGGGCTCATCCAGGCCCGGGGCTGGTTCTTGCCACAGGGTCTGCAGTGAGAGAGGAGCTGAGGAATGAAATTTGGGGCGTTAAACCCTGATTTTGGGTTCAGCATGGCGGTGCACGAGGTGTTGAAAAGCAGGGGTTTAAATGTGCTCCTATAAATCCCAGATTTCCTGGGAATCAGAGGCTCAGGTGGGAAGTGGCTCCTGGTTCCCAGGGTTTTCCTGTGTCCTGCTGGGATCCCTGAACCTGGAGTTTCCACCTCAAATCCCCTGGTGGAAATTTGAGTCAAAACCGAGAAGATGCCGTGTTCCTTCATGGTTTTATTTTTTATCAACAATCAAATGTCGTGAGATTTTCTCTTCCCAAGACTCCATCAGCTCACAAAGCCTCCGGGAAGCATTTTTTTGGTGGTAACGAATGGGTAATTTAACCAAATTTGGTCAATCTCTGCCAGACTTCAGTGTTGGAAGGTGTTGTGTGGTGTCAAATGGTAAGGGCAGAATAACAAAATAATAACAATAACAGCAATAATAATGCTGATGATGGTGATGATGATGATGATGATGGTGATGATGGTGGTGATGATGATGGTGATGATGATGATGATGATGGTGATGATGATGATGGTGATGATGATGATGGTGATGATGATGATGGTGATGATATTCCTGCAGAATCTCAGCAATCAGAGAGGGTTTTTTCCCCCTTTCTAGACAGTTTTGAGGATGGTCCCTTGAGGCTTTCCCAGCTCCCAGCTGGAGCCACTCTGGGCTCAGAGCCTCCTGTGGGTGTGATGGCAAGGCTGCAGGGCCCTCATCCCGTGTCCTCTCCATGTTTTTGCAGGAAGGGGACTCCCTGGGAGCCATGGAGAAGCTCTGCAGGCAGCTCACCTACCACCTGAGCCCCCACTCACAGTGGAGACGCCAGGGCATCATGAAGAGGAAGCCGCAGTCCTGGTGAGTCCCTGCTGGGTCACTGTCCCCAGCCTGGCCTTGTCACCCCTCAGGGCCACCACACAGGGCTGGGGAGGGTGGGAAGGGGGGTTTTCCATGAATTTTGGCAAGTGTGGGAGCTGCCTGTTGCTCCCTGCAGTGACAGGAGGAACAAATCCACCGGGATGAGTGGAAGTGCTCAGAGCTGAGAGGTTGGGGTGTCCCAGCTTGTCACAACCTCCAGAATCCTCCTTCCTCTCCAACCTCACCAGCATTTCCCCCATTTCTGGTCCCTTCGTGCTCCCCCAGAGGTGTTTTCCTGTATTTCCACCTTCCTTTCCCTGTTGCAGAGGAGAGCAGCACTTCAGTGACCATGGAGGAGGAATGGTATGGAAAACCTCAGCCATCCATCCTCCACACATCCCTTGTCTCCCAAAGCGCTCCAAGAGCTCTTAATGAGCTGCTAATTAATGTGCAGCCACGTGTCAGCGTGCACACCGTGGCTTGCAGTTTACACAGAAGGAATTTTGTCCTTAAAAATAGGAAAAAAAAAAAAACAAACAACAAAATCCTCTCCTCATCCAGCTCCTCAGCAAAGCATTCCCATCTGGAAATGCTGGAATGTCATCCTGGATCCACAGAGCTGAGAAACCTGTGGATGAGGCTGATGGGAATAAAAAGGGCTGCTTGTTTTCCTGATGTTGGGCGTTATATATTTATTGTTTTTGCTTAAGGGAGAGAGAAATAGAAACGAAGCTGCAGCCTGGGAGAGTCAGGATTTGTATCCAGGTGCTGGCTCGTGGTCCCAGGGGAGTTTTGGTTGTAATGGAGCTGTAGTGGGGATTAATCCAATGAAAAAAAAACTGGGATAGGTAAGGAGAGGAGAGGAACGTGGTCAGAGGAGGAAAAAAAGACACAAGGAAATAAAGGACTGAGCGGCCAAATAGGATTAGGAGCACGTCTCCCAGAGATCTGGCTCAGCATCCTTACAAAGTGCTGTGCTGGGAGACCAAAACGTGGAGAAATGTATTCCGTTCGCAGTGTTACCTACATTTTTGGTGGTTTTTTAGGTGTGTTGATGGGTGAAATTTGCAGTTTGCAACAAAGCAGCGGGAACTGGGGGGTGTTGGAGGTCCCGGGCTGTGCACACGGAGCTGGAATGACCCAGCAGCTCATTACCCCCGCGGGGTTTCCTCTTAATTAGGAGAGGAAATGCTCACCCCTTATCACCCCATCGGGGCATTGTTCGAGCCACGCTGATGCTGCATCGCGGAGCTCTTAACAGCCCCAAAACCACACGAAAATGAAAAAAAAAAAACCAACAAAACCTAAAAAAACCTCGTGCCCTGCTTTGTGCCCCTCTGTCTTTAATCCCCAATCCCCGTCCTTAACCCCCAGCCCGGGAGGAGCAGCTTTATCTGCAGCCTTTCCTTGGAGCAGCCGGAGGTTTTCCAGGACTTTCGGAGCAGGGATGAGGTTTTGGGATGAGGTTTTGGGATGAGGTTTTGGGATGAGGTTTTGGCTGTCAGCGAGCCCTGACCACATGGAAGTGATCTCAGGGCTGCCAAGGTGGGATGCTGGCTGCTGGTTCTGCCTCAGCCGGGCTTTGGAGGGTGGGATTTCCCTGGATTTCTGGTTTGGATGCTCTTTTAGGAGGTGGCTGTGAGTTGAACCCTTTGCTGAAAGGTGAACTCAGTGTTTTGTTGAGGTCTAAATGCCATAAAACAAGGATTTTATCGAGAGCATCCTGCTCCAGGCTGGGGTTTCCAAGTGCCCCGTGCTGTTCCCAAGGGAATCCTGAGCTCCCATTCCCAGGTGTTGGCATTGTCCTGACCCGGCCCTGCTGCCAAGTGTGGCAGGAACTCCCCAAAATCACAGATCCACCCTTTTTTATGTGTGTGTGTATTCCGGGGAAAATCGCTTTCCTTCATCCCACACCCACCGTATCCATGGCAGGTGAGAATGGGAAGCAGAGCAGGGGGAGGAGGAGGAGGAGGATGGGGACAGAGGATGGAGTTGATTTTTTGTGCAGGCAGAGGGGGAGGAGGATGGGGACAGAGGATGGAGCTGATTTTTTGGCCAGGTAGAGGGGGAGGCTGTGCTTCCCAATCCCAACTCCTCCCAGGCTGGGTGTGCTCCCCAAATCCAGGCAGACATTCCCATCCCTGGCACGCCAGCACCCAAATCTCTGCCAAATGACCATTTTTTTTCTTTCTTTTTTTGGCACATTACAAATCCGTCTGGCTCTCCCTCGCTGTCTCCACGCCTCCCTCGGAATACATTAAACATCCAGGGATGAAAATCGGGGAGAGCCAACAGCAGCAGGGTGAAGCCAGCCTGCTGAAAGTCATTTCCCTGCACCTGGCTCTGCCTGGGGACACGATTCCAGCCCAGGGAGGGTGGAATCCTGGAATCTCCCTGCTCCTGGAATCTCCCTGCTCCTGCTGCTGCCAAGTCAGCGTCACAAAAGGCGAAATGGGGAATCAAAGCTCCCGTAATTGCTGTGGAGAAGGGGCTGGGAGAGGGAGGAGGTGTTTCCCAGGGGAAAGCATCCCTTGGGGATATCCCCCTGCCTCTCCCGGTTGTGGTAGGAATGAGGCAGGAATGCAGCAGGGAGGATGGGGACAGCGGGCACCAGCTGAAAGGATAGCAAATATTCACCTCGTAACTCCAAATTTACATCAGATAAACCCTTTTTTTCTCCTTTTTTTTTTTTTTTTAATTCTTTTTCCCCCACAATTCCCGTCCACGCCCCTGCACATAGCAAGGAAGAATTTAGGGTGAAGCAGCTCAGTTTAAATGGAATTAAAAGGGTCAATCTGCACCTAAATCCGTGGATTTTTTGACTCTGCTGCTGCTCTGCAATAAGCAGAGAAACCCCCAAACGCCCACAGCAGGGTGAGCCAGCGTGGCACTTCCTGCATTTTCAACCCCATTTTTTGTTTTACAGCTCCCAGCCCTCACTCATGCAAATCCCCCAGAGCTGGCACATGGAAAGATCCAGGAGCTGATCCTTTTCTCAGTTTTCCTGGATTTTCCAGGTGGTTCTCCTGAACTCCAGCCCACCCTTTTCTTTGCCACTTGTCCTTTCTGCTGGTGACACCTGGGACTCAGCCTGAACTCCTTTCACCCTCTGGTGTGAAATCATTAGAAATCACCTTGAAAACAGCAGGAAAATTAATAATTTGGGACAGCCTCTGGAAATGTGGAGGCTCCGCGAGGCTGTGGCAGATTTAACCCCTGGTTACCCGAGGCTTGGAGGTTCTCCACGGCATTTGGCATCCAGGTGCAGAGACCTGTTAGAACAGGAGGTGTTTGGATTAATGATGAATTTAGAGAGGTTGAGCAGCTTTATTTTGCTGGCAGGGATGATCTTTTAGCATCCCACTGCTGATTTCGTCGGGGGCACAGAACATTTTCTGTCCTGCAGGAATGCCGGGTGCTGGGCTTTCCTGTTGGCGGTGCCTGCTTGCGTTGGGAATGGAAATTCCTTACAAAGGGGGAAAAAAAAATATTAAAAAATGAGTTTTTCATGGTGGGAGAAGCCCTTTGGAAAACAGAAAGGGAATGTTTTTGTGGCTGGGAATCCTCCTCTGCTGTGGCAGCTGGTGGGCGAGGGAGAGGAGCTGCAGCTCCTGCAACAAATGGTTCCTTCAGAGCATCCAGCACAAACCCAGGAGGTGGGAGGAGGCTGGAGCAGGACTGTGCAGGGTCTCCTGGTCGTTCAAACCCCATTTCTGTGTGTGTGTGTGTGTGTGCTGGAGCTGCTGCAGGAGGGCAGGGAATGTGGGAGCTGCAGCCTTTGGGATGTGTGCGTGGGCGCTCCCCCCTCCCTGTGCCCGTGGGATGTCATTCCATGGGCATTCCACGCCTGTCCCAGGGAGCAGAGAGGACAGAGGATGCTACAGAATTCTCAGAACTCGGTGATTTGGGGTGGTGGTGTAGTTTTCCACCTTTTGCAGTGGAAAAGAGGCCATTCCCAAACCTCTCTGCTGTTTCCAGAGTGGCCTGAGGTTCTGGGTGTGGAGAACAGCAAAGCTCCGGTGGTTTTTCGGGTTGGGAAGCAGTGGGATGCTCAGCCCTGGCTCAGAGATGGGTCCTGCATCCCTCAGGAGGGGCTGAGTGAGGGTCAGAGCTGCTCCTGGCCAGGGTGGAGCTGCTGATTTTTGCTGGGTCACATCACACAGCCGAGGGCTGCCACGGAGCCCAGGAATCCTCGTCCTCAGGAGATCAAATCCTGCTTTGGTGGCTCAGTTCCTTCCCAGGATGGGCACTGAATTCCAGCTCCTGCCTGCCCGTGCCTGGTGGTTGTTAAAAGAGCTATTCCCTCTCCATGTTCCTGCAGCACAGAATGATTTGTGCTTAATTATCCTGTTATTCCTGTTAATTGTCCTGAGAACCTGTGTGGGGCCACCTCTGAGCACGTCTCACCCTACTTTTGTGACTGAGGGCTGGAAATTCGGATTTAATCTCCATTTGCTCCTGAAATTCAGCATTTAAATCCCAGCCTGGCCGAGGCAGATGAAGCTTTTCTCTGGAAATATTGAATGGCCACCAAAAAAACATCCTGCAAGGTGTCTGATGTGTGGCTGTCACTTGTCACCAGCTTGGTGACATTAAACTGGCTGTGCTGGAGGGAATCCCCAGGCATCAGAGGTGTTTGGTGCAAAGGGAAAATCCCTTTGGATAACTGGGAATGGGGAGGGTTAACCACAGGCACTGAGTAATGCTCTCTAAAAAATGTCTTCATGTGACCCAGCAATGAGCAAAGATTTTCGGGAGAAAAAGTGGAAAACCTCACCTTTGGTTTGGTGGGGTTCACACAGGGCTCAGCCAGCTTAATAAATTGGGGGTATTTTCTGTGCTTTGGCAGAAATGTTTGGGAATTTGTGGTGCTGAAGAGCAGGAGGTTCCAGCAGGGCTGTGGGATTTGGCTCTTCCCCACGCAGCAAAGTGAGGAGCTTTGATGGGGTTCAGGGCACACAGAGAGGAAAAAAAATGGAACTTTTTGAGGTACCAGGAAAGAGCTGGGAGAAATAATTGGATGTGATTTTATCCCAGGAATGCCCTTCCCATCACCTCTGCCCTCCTCACCTCGCTGTCCCCCATGGCCATGGGGCATTTCCTCCATCTGCCAGCCTGGGACTCTTTGTTTTTACAGCTACTCAAGATGTGACTTTTCTCTTTCTCTCATGGCTGGGCTGGGAGCAAACCCTGATTTGCCCTGTCAGCTGCTCTGTTCCCAGTGCTCCTCCACACGGTGCTGCTTTGCTCTCAGTTTATTCCCTTTGGCACATCCCTGGCTGCAGGCACAGCCCCTGACGGGCTGGGTGACCCCCAAACTGCTCCTTTGCTCGGTGGAAAATTCATTTCCTAAGATCTCTGAACGGGAGCAGCATTTTGGGATGCTCCTTTGCCTGTGCCTGGCTGGGATTTGGGATTTTTTTTTTTTTTTTTGTGGAACTCCAATGGGTTGGTTTGGTTGGGATGGGCAGGTTAAATGTGCTCAAGTTTCTTCCTAGAAAAAGAAAAAGGGAAAATCCCAACCCTGTGAAGCTGGGCTGCAGCTCCCTGGAGCTCCTTGTTGTGTAGAAATTCCAGTGAATCTCCTCTCCAAAAATGCTGTTTAATGTGTGAACATCCCCTCTGGCAGCCCCAGGGTTTTGTGACCGTGCACAAACCCTGGTGAAATGTTTTGCCCTGCTGGGAATGGGGTGTGGTGTTGGAGGGGAGAGGAGGAACAGCCCAGCAATCATCCAGCACGGGCTGAGGGGGAAGAAGGGAAGGATTCCATCCAGCTGGAGATGAATGTCTTGAATGAGAGAAGAATTAAAAAAAAAAAAAAAAAGAAGCTGTGTCATTTTAAAGTCGATAATGTTCAGCACTAAGAGGCTTTGGTGTTGAATAATTCTCTTTTCAGGCTAGAAGGGTATAAATTCAGAGTGTCAGGCAGGGAGGGATGGACCTGACAGTGCACAGGGATGTCCTGAGCTGCTCCCGGCTCAGCAGCCTGAGTGTGTCAGTGTTACAGCAGCATAGAGGCTGAAAACAAACCCAAGGAATTCCTTTTCCACCCAGTTCTCCCTGCTGGGTGATGCTGAAGGGCCCAAAAGCAGAGAGAATTCAGGACAGGCCATGAAACAGCACAGTTCAGGCTCCAGAGGCTTGGAAGGAAAATGCTTCTGGTTGAATTTAAAGAGTCAGAGACCTTTGAAAAGGGGTTTAAACTCTGAACAGATGAAATGCCTGGTGTGGGGGGAAAGGTGGGATGCTGCAAATCCAGGGGAGGAAAGGTTTGTGAGGGATGTGGTTGAGAAATAATTCTGCAACGTGTGGCAATTAAAGGAGCTGCCACCGTGGTGGGATCGTTGAGGCTGGAAAAACCTTCTGAGATCAAGCCAAGAACACATCTCCACATCTTTTAAATGCCTCCAGGTATCCCTGAAATAACTCCAGGGAGTTGTTGTTGATGATATCCTGGGGGAAATCTGATTTTTCCTGTGCCTGTTGGGGTGGCAGCTGTGGGATCTGCCCCCTGCTTCCTGGAAAAACCGAGCAGAGCACAGCGAGCAGGTGCTGAAATCTCTCCTGGCCGCTGAGAAGGGTTTGGCCACCAGGTTTGGGGTGGGAACGAGTTCTTTTTCCAGCTGATTTTGGCTGGGGGAGAGGATATCCCTGCCCATGGAGAGGCTGCAGCCAGGAGCTGGCATGAGCCGAGCCTTGCATTTGAAGCTGCTGGAGCTGAGCTGTCAATAATTCATGGGCACAGAAATGCCAGCCGGGTTGGTGGCACAGGGCTGGCACATCCAAGGGGTGTTTTCCACTGGCTCGATGTGTAAAATGAGCTCCTTGCTCCCTGCTCCAGAGCTGAAAACAATTGACCCAAACTCAAAGCCCCATTCCCCCCACCCTGGTGAATATCGACCCTGACAAAGGCTCCCATTGCTTTTTGCTGCTCCTGCCAGCCAGAAATGCTGGAAAATAAAGCAGGAGCAACCCGAGGCTGGGATGAGGTGACTGAAAGCAGCAGGACATCGCTCCCCACTGACTTTTACCTGGGATTTAAAACCTCGATTTCAAGGCAGCCTCATCCTCCCCTTTCCTGTCCCCCTCCTGCAGCTGAATCAGGGAATAACCCGATGGTTTTCCTCCCCTCGGAGGGAGCATCACTCCCCTCCCACCTCCTTGGGTGCCTGTGCCTCCTTAAATGAGTTTTTTAGTCCGGTGCTTAATTAGAAAAGGCCTTTGATGGTGAAAAGTGTGGGATTTATAATTTTTTTTTTTTTGGTAGTAATTACTCCTCTGCTTCTGGGCAGAGTGGGAATGAGATTTTCCACGGACACATGGCAGGGATTATTTAAATCCATCCCCACCACCAGCGGAGCCGGGAACCACCCGGTAGAAATTGTTATTAAACGAGGGAATCAGCTGGGAAAATAACTCATCTCCCCAGCTTGGAAGCCGTCCAGACACTCTGTGATGATTTTTCTTGTCTCAAACCCACACTGAATCCCTTTTTTTTGGGGGGTGGTGAGGAGCAATTTGGGGCCAGGCTGCTGCTCCACGGGGGAAAGGCATCACTCCCCATTGAATCCCCAGCCTGGCTGTCACCCCGGGCTGTATTTCCCAATTAAAACAATCAAGCCGGATGATGGAGCTTTGATAGGCTCACTTTCCATTTATTTTATTTCCCCAGCCCTTCCAGGCGGTGAATGAAGGTGTTTTAGTGAGCTCATCCATCACTTTAACCCGGCGGTGAATTCCCACCTCCCGCTGCTCCCCGCGGCTCTCTTTGAATGGAAATAACGCTTTAAAAATAACAAATCCGGGCTGTGCCCATCCAGGGATTTCTGTCTGTCCCCTGAGTGTCCCCATGGGTGGCACAAACTGGGCTTCCACTCCCACCCTTCATCCTCACACACCCCTTGGCTCCTGGGAGATGGGGTGAAGAATAAAAAAAAAAAACCACCCTCTGGAGCATCTGAGGCACAGGAGGTTCTTTTGCATCTCAAAAGGGATTTTTGGCACCTCCAGGAAAAGGTCCAAAGCCCCTGGACACGCTGAAGTTTTTCCAGGCTTTGCCAGCCGGTGTTTTGACACATCAACCTCAAGGCTGATCCCTTTTGTCCAGCAATATGTTCTTCCAGGTGTTTTATTCCCTCTTATTCCAGGATTAGCACCAGATTGGGGAGCTGGAGGGTTTTTTTTGGGGGGGATGAACCCACCCTGGTGTGCTCTGGGGAATGAGGATTATTCCTGGCAGAAATGCCCATCTGCATTCCCTGCTCTCATCAGCTGCTGGGCCCTCCAGTGGGGCTCGTTATCCCAAAGATGATGAACTGGAGACTTGGGGAGAGAAAAAAAATAAAATAAAATAAATTAAATGTGTGTTTTGACGTAATATGGACAAATGGGGAAGGTTTGTTGTTGGGCTGATCTTCCCAGCACCATTTCTTTGAACAGTGACACAAACTCATCACTGGTGGGTGCAGACAGCAGAGGAAAAAAAGGCAAAATATTTGCGTTTGGAGGGCCTGTGTTGGAGGAGAGAAACCAAACAGGCAGCCAGGGAAAATCCAGGGGAAATCCAGGGAAGGTGGTTTTTTTGTGGTTTTTTGTGGGTTTTTGTGGTTTTTTGTGGTTTTTTTGTGGTTTTCCTGCCTGTCCAGCAGAATTTGCCGTGCTGTGGGGCCTGGGGGAGCTGAGCACAGCATCACATTCCTGCTCTGTTGTGTTCCACCTCTGCTCCCTGCTCTGTTCTCATCTCTGGGGGCAGCTGGAGGCTGAAATTCCCCCCATCGGCAGGGAAATAACCTGCCAAAAGCAGCGCGGTGCTGGGGGAAAAGGGAGTTTGCTTTGCTGCTCCTCATTACCCGGATTTTCCCCTTTGTTTGGCTTTGCAGGGATGGCTGCAGCCTCTTCCTGCTGCCCCTGGGCTCAGGGAAAGGGGCCTTAAAACGAAATAACTGCACCAAAAAGCCGTCCCCAGCAAGAAAACCAAACCCAGAGGGTGCCAAAAATCCAGTTCCAATCCTCTGCTGCAGTGACAGAGGAGAGGGGCGCTCTGAAATCCTCTCGGTGGGACAGGAAAGGAGAGAGCCACCCCAAAAAATCCCTTTTTCTTCTGAAGCCAGGGCAGGGGAGCAGCAGTGGGTCAGGTTTATATCCTGTTATTCCTCCCTGGAGGGGAGCTGAGGGTACAATGGTGCCTCTGTCCTGCTGGGCTGGGGGGGACCCAGCGTTTGGTGCTGATGTGGAGCAGATGCATCCCAGGGCTGGAATTTCCAGCTGGGGCAGGGAAGGGTGTGAAGGAGCAGCCCCAGACTGCTCAGGGCTCCTGATCCCAGCGATCCCAACCCCATCCCAACCCCTGGGAGCACCGTGGGCCCTGCAGGGAAGCAGGATGGCCACAGGAGCAGGGTTTGCTTGGCAGGTGTATGGGAAGCCAGGCCAAAGAAAGCTTTTTTGGCTCGGTAGGTTTGGAAATTGTGATTAAAAACTGGCCAAACCTCAGGTGAGAGGCTCTTGGCTGCCTCACTGTGTCCATCTCCTGTTCCTTTGGCTGTGCAGCTCCTCCAGCACAAATCCCTGGATGTTCTTTGGGATGTTCCGTGCTCTGAGGGGGCTTCCTGACCCCCTGGATGTGGTTGGAGGCCACCAGCCCCACCTGGGACATCCCAGATCCATCCCAGGGGTCCCTGTCCCCCCCCAAACCAGCTGTGCCCAGGGTCAGGAGCTGGAGTTTTCCCTTGGATCCATCCCTGAGCGTGGCAGGATCCGTGCTGGGCTTCACTTTGGGCACCAGATTTTGGTGGGAAGGGCAGGATTCGGCTTGGAATAGGGACCTGCCAATGATTAGGGAGAGAAAAGGGGAAAAATAGAGGGTGATGGCAGCTCCTGGCTCTGGAAAAAATCCCTTCCCAAGGAGGGAGAGGGACAGGCAGGACCCTGGGAGCCGGGCTGGCGGCTGCCTCTCGTGCTCTGGCTCTCATCAGAGCGAGAGGGGACCTCAGCCTGCCTAAACTCTTCCAAATGTGATCTGTGCTCCAATAAAATAAACATTGTAGGGAAAGCCAAGCCCCAGGCACACATTTTGGCAGCTGATCACTCCCTAATTGCAGGAAGAGCAGTTGGGAGAGGGTTGTTTTTTTTTTTTTCTTTTCTTTTTTCATTTCTTTGGGTTTCTGATGAGTAAACTGGGCTGAAGGATCAGAGCTGAAACTTCTCTCCCCCCATCTCCCCACCCCCGAAAACGCTGGGGTTTTTTTTTTCCCTTTGTATGAATGGAATTCAGCTCGTTTCAAGGAACAGGAAACACAAACAGGCTCTGCTAAGTGTGAACCTCAAACCCTCAGCGAGGGCCTGGATGGTGCAGGGAGTTCTCTACAAATTTTTTTTTCCTGATTTTTTTGTTGTTGTTTGACAACACCAGGGGCAGATTTGAGAGCTGGGAGAGGGTTTTGGTGGGCAGAGGTGAATTGGAGTTTTTGCCTGGGTGTTTCCCCCATCCCAAAACTCTGCTGGCTCTGGAATGGGATGGAGATAATTAACACCAGCCCCCATAATTAACACCAGCCCCTATAATTAACACCAGCCCCGATTTCCATCTGCAAATAGACACGACGTGGCAAAGCTCCGTTCGTGGTGAGGGCACAGAGCAGCAGCAGCCCCACTCTCCCCTCACTTTTGGGGTCACACCCAGCCTGTTAATGGGGTCATTCCTTCCAAAAATCAAACAAAGCAGCAACAAAAAGCAAAGGGAGAGGCTGGAATTATGGATTTTAGGGAAACCTCCATCCTGCTTTTCCAGAAAAGTGCTGGAGTCCTGGCCAGCACTGCTGTTCTCCATCCCATCCCTCTCCCTTTTCTTTTTCCTCCTCTTCTTTCACTTTTTTAAAAAACATATTGGCAGCCAGTTGTGTGTTTTTATGAGCAAATTATTAGGAATTTCTTTTCCTTGTGGCCTCTTTGGACCCTGAGGGCTGCAAATACATTTAAAAGTCCTTTTCCTACCCAGCCCAGCTTCCTCTCTCCCTAGTGGGGAGTTGCTCATGTAAATCCAATCTGATTTGGGTATTTTTGTATCTACCCAATCATAAAAGTCCCTTTCCAAGAGTTTTTCCAGCCTTTTTTCCCCCCTTCCTGTGTTAGAATTTGAAGAAAACGCTGTTTGTTTTATGGCAAACTCTCATTTATTGTAACACAAACCCTTATTTCAGTCCAATTCTCTTCCAGGGAGTCATTTTCAGAAGCAATGAGCCCAAGGTGTTGTTTTTCCTTTGAATTCCTGATTGTTTTTCTCTGGGCATTTGTGCAAATTGCCTCTCCTGCAAATCCAGGTTCTACCAGCTGCAGCTCCTTATTGTGCTGGAGAAGAGTTTGTTGGAAAAAAATCCAACAGTTTCTGTAGAAAAGCAGAGGTTTGGGAGCAAATTGTGTCGCTGGGAGGATGATATAAATACATTTTATTTTGGGGAGGGTGGCATAGGAAAGTGGAGCTCTCCAATAGCAGGAGATTTACTTCTTCTTCTTTTTTTTTTTACTAAATTAAACAGTTATCATTATAGCAAAGCATTTCGATGGCTCCCAAGTGCTTTATTTTTAGCATTTTGTTTAGCAGGAAATTAAAAACAAGTTGAGGGGTGAGGGAGAAATGATGGTTCTGAAACAGAGCGAGAACCTTTCCCTTCCCTCCCCATCCCAATCCAGGCTCCTGGGTGCAAATGAGCTGTTTAATTGTCCCTTGCTGTGGATATTGATCGGCTGGGGATGACAGAAATCCATTTTCTGTGGCTTTTAAAGGTTTAATTGGGTCCCTTTGCTGAATGGCACGGGGACACTGAGGGGCACAGGGGGCACGGGATGAGGGGGAGACATTTCATCCTCATCTCCTCTTATTCATCCTCATTATATGGAAATACTTGATAGATATATATAATACAAGATATTCAGTGTACAATATAATATTGTCTAAGTCGTGTTCCCTCTTTAAGCTAAATAATTGTATTTATTTGTCTTGATTCCTCCTCTGAGGGTGGGGATTCCTTCCTTTCCCAAATCTCTATTCCAGTGTTTGACTGCCATCATTTGGAGCAGGGATTTTGAAAAAGCACTTTAATGGTGATCCTTGCTACCACCATCATTTTGGGACAAATCTTTCATCTCAGGATTTTACCTTTTTTTTTTTTTTTGTTGGGTTGGATTTTTTTGGGGGGGTGACTCATTACATCCAGCAATGCTTTGCTGACATTTTTGTAAATAGTTTTCTCACCAGGTGTCTCTATAAATTTCTTGCTGTAATTCCTCACTCTCTGGGGCTGCCTCTTCATTTTCCCTGAGCTGTTCCTTTGCCCTGCAAGGAACTGGGCTGAACATCCCAATTTTCCTTCAGAGCACGACACACGTCACGATTTGTGCAGTGCTTGAGAGCAGTGCCGTGAATTTAAACCAGGAGGAAACCCCTTTCCTTTAATCCCCTTTGATCTAAACATCAATATTCCTGTTTATGACAGCGTTTTCTGATCTGATTCCATGGGAGAGAGCTTTTAGCTCAGCGTGAGCATGGATAAATCAGCATCCTGCCAATGTCTGAGCTTAGTGAAGGGCTCTATTCCCAATCCTGGTGTTATATTGGGCAAAACCCCAGCTGGGAGGGGGGAAAAAAATCAGTGTTTTCTCTATGGAGCAGCCTTGTAAAATGTGAGGATGAAACCAAGCGGGTGTAACTGATCCCCCACTAAAGCCCAGAGGGATTTCCTTAATGGTTGAGATTTTCCTCCTGGGATTTGGGGCCGTTCTGTGGCCAACTTTTATGGCAGGGCTGGGAGCTTTTCTAGCTTGTTAAATACCCCCCTTATTTCCACGAGAACAGTGGGAGTGTTTGGGTGAAATCCTGTTTGGGGTTTGTTTATTTGGTTCCCCAGGGCCAGGAGGGCAAAGCCTCCCCCAGAACAAGCCCAGGGCTGCTCTGACCCTGGGGATTCAGGGGATGGTTTTTTTGCTCATCAGCAGGGTGAAAAGGCAGTTTGTACAAGAGGATCAACCTGTTCCAGTGGGTATCAGCTAAATCCCTCTCAGGGGGAAAAAGGATAGAACCCCAGGGAGAAAAATCCCCTTTTCCTGGCTGGCAGAAATCCTATGCACGCTCCAAGGGAAAAAAAAAACAAATGTGCAGCAATACTGAAAGCAGCTGAAAACAAGAAAAATAACAAAGATTTGTCCTGAGGCTGTCCCCATTCCCCCTTGGTTATCTCCTTAACTTTGCTTGTTTAAAGCCACACCAGACATCCCACATGAAATTACAGGAAAAAGTGGATAAAACCAGGATCAACCCCTGGCTGTGTTTTAGCCAGGCTGTTCAGTGGTTATCACTGATTGACAGGGGAGCTCTGTGCTTTATTTGGGAGTGAGATGGTGCTTTAGTGCTCAAAGACTGCAAGACAAGAGTAATTTGGGGTTTTTTGGTGGGTAAAGGTTGTTACTGAGGCATCACCTTGGTCCCACAGGGGGCTGCTCCCCAAAAATGATGTGGCTGTAGATAAATTACAGCTCTGGGTTTGGAGCTGCTCAGGATTGAACTGGCACACGATTCATGGGCATGGATTTTTGGGGTAAAGCTCCCATTTTCCCCCTTCCTGGAATCTCTGGGCAGTCATCCCTCATGGGCAGCTTGGAAAAAAAGCACTCCCAGAGGAGCCAGAGCAGCAGCATCACAGAATTCTCCACAGCATCACCTTCCTTGGCCAGTTTAGGAGACACCTGAGGCCACCAAGCTGACACAGCAGTCACAGGGCTCCTTCCACCTCCTCAGGTATCTAGAATAATCCATTAACAAAACATCCCCAGCACCTGGTTTGCCAGCAGGGCTTTGCTGGAGGTAAATTGAGCTGTGGAACTCCAGCCTAGCCTGTTTTTATCTTCTTTTCTTCTGTTAGAGCTGGGATTAAATGCTCGAGATATGGAGTTTGTGTTTGGACTCAGATGTTTATTAATTCTTATCTATGTTACAGTCCCACAAATTGGGAGTTCTGGCTAACAAAGTACAAAATGGCTCTGTCTCTATCTCTTTACAAGGTCTTTTAAGCACAAACTGTCCAATTATGAAATGACACCTAAATTATTTTCACTTTTAACTCAATAACCAACCACCCATGGCCTGTGATGCAGATTTTTCCATCCAATTACAAGATACCACCCAAACCCATGAAGAAGAAGGTGAAAGAAGAAGAAGAAGAAGAAGAAGAAGAAGAAGAAGAAGAAGAAGAACTTAGCCGATGCCCTAAATTCTCAATTTTGCTTTATATATATTACTGTATTTTAAAGCCTTATATATATATTACTATATGTATTTTACTATATATAAAAATACTATATATTTTACTATATATACTATATATATAATATATATTACTATATTTTAAAACCTTATATATATTACTATATGTATTTTACTATGTATATACAAAATACTATATATTTTACTATATATAGTATATATTACTATATATAATTATATATATTACTATATTTTAAAACCTTATATATATTATTATATACATTTTACTATATATATTAAAATACTATGTATTTTACTATATATACTATATATATTACTATATATTACTATATATATTTTACTATATATATAATACTATAAATTTTACTATATATACTCTATATATTACTATATATATTTTACTATATATAATACTATATATTTTACTATATATTTTACTATATATACTCTCTCTATATATTGCTATACATAGTATTATTATATATATTACTATATTTTAAAACCTTAAACTAAGTTTTCTACTATGCGATGTCACACACTTGTATTTAAGTTACACACCCACAATCCCAGTGCTATCATTTAATTTTGGAAGCGTGTTCCAAGGCCTCAGGTCAAATGCGGTGTTCCCTTGAGGGTCAGTGCCTTTTAGGACAGAAACTCGAAAATTCCATTAACCCTTCCCTGTCCTTACATCCTCCCCGGCAGCTTGAAGGCCGTGCTGATGGCGAAACCCCAGGACAACACCGTGGACCTGTCGGGCATCCCGCTGACCCCCAAGGACGTGGAGAGGGTCACGTCGTACCTGGAGCAGAGCTCGGAGCTGATCGACACGGTGGAGCTGTGCTTCACCGAGCTGACGGACGAGCTGCTGCTGCAGCTGCTGCCCGCGCTGGGCCGCCTGCCCCGCCTCACCACGCTGGCCCTCAATGGAAACCGCCTCACCAAGGCCGTGCTCAGGGACCTCACCGACACCCTCAAGGACCCCAAGAAGTTCCCCAGCGTCACCTGGATCGATCTAGGCAACAACGTGGATATTTTCTCGCTGCCCCAGCCTTTCTTGGTCAGCCTGAAGAGGCGCTGCCCCAAGCAGGGCAATTTGCCGACCATCCTGGAGTTTGGGGAGGGGCAGGTCAGCGATTTGGAGGGGCAGGAGGGGCTGGGGGACAGCCAGGAGGAGCTGAGGGCCGGCAGCAGGGACTGGGAGCAGACGGACAGAAGGGACGAGGCTGGGGAGCTCCCTGGCTCAGAGCAGGGCGCTGCCACACCACAGACATGATGGCCAGCCCTTGGGTGGGCACCTTGAGCAAGGATGACTTCAAACCTCCGAGCTGGGGGGGTCTGTTCCCTCTCCTGGGTGCTCCAGGGGTCTGCTCCCACTCCTGGATACTCCAGGGGTCCCAGCTGCTGCCTCCCCCCTGTGCCACGAACGTCAGCGATTTTCTTCTCGGAGAACACGTCAAAGGCATCGCTTTGTGGAGTGTTTGTATTTCCTACAAGCTGGAAAGCGTTGGTGGTGTGCTGTGCTTTTGGCTCGCTCAGAAAGGCCTCTCCAAGGGGCTGCAAAACCCCTGGGCAGGGCAGGAAAAGGGAGCAGGGAGGCCGTGCAGGGAAGGGCTCCCTTTCCTCAGTGCTCCCTGTGTGATGGACAGACAGCAGCCACCCCAAAGGACGGGATAAACCCTCAATCCTTCCCACTCCTGACTTCAGGAATCGCTGGTGAGAGGCGTGGCTGCTGAGACACAACAAAAACCTGCTCACACACAAAGCAGGGCTCAAAAATCTGCTCACAACACAAACCAGAGCTCAAAAACCTGCTCACACTCTAACCAGGGGTGTTCCTCTCAATATTGTGAGCCCAGGCCAGAGGGAGAGCTTTGTTTTCCTGGGGCAGGGTTAAATCCCAGCCTGCAGCGTGCCTGGGCAGCACCCTCACCCTCCAGCCTCACCAAAACCAGGCTGGCACCTGTGCCTGCCCAGGATTGCTTCAGTAAAACCCAGTTTCTTACCAGCTGGAAAAAACTCCTGAGCTTTTAATGGGAGCAGCTGCTGCACTCTGCGAGGGACACACAAATCCTGGAGTCAGGGCTCAGGAGCATCACTGACAAAAAGAGACCATGGCAATGAAGGGTTAAAAAAGGTAAACCAAGCCTGGGGTTCATCCCCTCTCTCACTGCCAGACAGCCAGCTGGGATTTAAAGCCTCAGAAAGCCTTGAGATCTCCTGGCCACGGCTGTTGCCCCCTGGCCCAGAAGTGCTTTGTTTCTAGAATGTTCCAGGTTTTTTTTCCTAAGACAGGGCTGTGGGTTTGATTGTGTTTCAGCTGGGGAATGGATCAGCCCAGAGCAGCAGTGCTGGAATCTGCACTTTGGCTTCTTGGAACCAGAATTTCACTGGATCCCAACCCTGGGGGAGGGCAGGAAGGTGGGAAAAGCTTCCTCTCCTTCATGTTCCAAGGAGCAGACCTGACTCCCTTTGCAGAGGGAGCCTCTCTCTGCCCCGAGCCCTTCCCCTGAGCAGCTCCCAGCAGTGACTCCAGCTTGGCTTTTTTGGGGTGCAAACAGGCTTTTGGTGCCATTGGCTCTGTCCATCTTTCCAGAGGGGCTTCCAGGCTGCCAGTGGTTGTTTGTCCTCCATTTGCAAGAAAGTAACTTAGAAAAAACCCTGCTACTTTTAATACATTTGGCAACACTCAGTATGATTTGCATGTATCCAAGCCTTTTTTTCCTTTTTTTTTTTTTTTTTTTTTAAATTCTAACTCTTTCCAACAGGCATGAAAAAACAAACAAACAAACCCAAACTTTCCAGTGAATATAGAATATTTCTGTTTGAAATAAAGGAGCTATCCATAAACAAAATAAATGATAATGTTTAATAAAGAGCCAGTATTGAATTTTTTTCCTCTGTCCAGGTTGAATGCCCAGGAAAAAAACAGAGGACAAGGCAGTGCTGAGGGGCTGGTCTGGGTTCTGGAGAAATAAAAGAGCTCAGTTTATGGGCTGGATTCTTCAGGGTGGGCATAAAGTGGACACAGAAGCATCATAAAAGAATCTTTTAAAATTTTAAACATTGCCAGTGTGGAAAATAATGTGGGAGAAAGGAATGCTGAGAGCGGGGTAGTGCTCCACAGGGTGTTTATCTCCAGTATTAGTGCACTGAAGGAAAAAAAAATGCTGTTTATTTGCAGCAAGGGCTCTGTCCCAGCAACAAACCATGGGGGCCAAGGAGTTGGGGGGAACATCGGGGGATTTAATCAAGAACAAGATTTCTCTTTGCAGAAAAATAGAGTAAAGAAACTGCGGCAATTTCTTCTTTCTACTCAGGTACCTCAGTACTGGGCTTCCCCCCTCCTCATGCACAGCTCCAGCCCCTCAGCCTGTTTAAATTATTTAAATCACAAGCTCCTTGCTGCAAGGTTTTTATTCCCTGCTAAGTATTTGCACAGGGCCTGAGGAGCTGCCTGGACCCCCCAGTTCACAAATTCACAAAGCAGAGGCACTTTGCATTTGGAGTGAGCTCTGCATCCTTAATTCCTCCTTTGCTCCATTCCCTCACGGACAAAAACCACCCAGGAGGCTGCTCCTGCCACATTTCCCTTCCAGCTCAGCTTCCACCTGCTGGGAAACACATCAGGCCATGGAGAAATAATTCAAATATCTCCAAAGGGAGATCCCACAGCCTTTGCCCTGTGCAGGTGTTGCACTGCTTGAGCCACCTCTGCTCCACTGGTACTGACAATATCCCTGTGCCCAGTGAGGATTGAGCCCTTCTGAGACAGAGAAAAGAACAAGAAAGGGTTTTTTATCAATAGATCCATGCATGCTGGAGGATGCACCAAATTACTTGCATGGAAAAAGGGGAGAAAAAAAATAAAGCAGAGCTGTTGTAGAGAGAGTTGGTTATAAAAGCTTGGGCTCATCAGTGCCCTCCTCACAGTGTGGATTAGTTCAATTATCCACTTAGTGCACTTCAGGATAATGATGATCCTGTGGGCTCAGCACAGAGTGGGGCTTGGTTGGGTTGTTTGTGGGGTTTTTTTTAGAGAAAGCAGGGTGAGACGCTTCCCTTCCCAGCTCATCAACATCAAAACAAGCTCAGGGCTCACTCCACGTGTAATCAATGTTCCCTGGGCTCCAGCTTCGGGTCAGAAGCTTTTAACTGGCCTTGGATGAAGGATTCAAGGACTGAAAATCGCTGCTGTTAGAATATTAAAGCAGAATGAGGTCATTTCTTGTCGAGGAGGGGAGGAAAGGGCCACCATAAAATAAATAAAGCATAAAATGCCTCAGCCTGGCTTGGTTGGGTTCTCCCTCCACCAGCACCACAGCTCTGCCTGGGCATGAAGCAAAGCAGTCTGGAAAGGAGATTTATGCCCTCAGCAACAAAAATGTAATTGGAAATCATTCTGTGCAGATTGAGGAGCCCACAGCGAGGGGAATGGAAACAGCAGGCAGGGAATGAGAGAGGGATGAGGGAGGCATGGAAGGGCTGGTGCCACGCTCCAGAGAGCTCCTTCCAGCTGGGTGACCTGGGAAGAGCTTGCAGCGAGCCTGTCTGTGTTTTGAAGGTGGTTATTCATTTAAAATGAGGGTGACACTCCCAGAGGATGGCTGAGAGCAGGAGAGAGGGCTGGGAGAAGTCACCCCCAAGCAGGGAGTGTGGGGGGAGCAGAGGGAGACACAAAAACGCTGCTGGGGATGTCCAGGAGCTCAAAATACTTAGGGCAAAAGCTTTGCTGCTGCTCAGGGGCAGAAGTCAGCAAATGTCAACCCAAAATTGTCCAAACACCAACTTTTCCCAGAGGAAGAGCCAAAAAGTGACCTGAAGGATTAAGGGAACACCACGGGAGGCAGCAGTGGCCGGGGGCTACCCCAGGCAGAGCCACCACGCTGGGTTATCCCACCAAAACTGCCTTTGGAGAGGGGCAAAAACCTTTCAGGGCTCCCCTGTGGTTCATCACCCCTGGTTTCAGCAGCAGCAGGGGTTTGTGAGCTCATGCTCAGGAGAACTCCTGTCCTGGAAACACAAAGACTCCCCTGCTCCATTAGCTGGGACCTGCTATTGCCATGGAAACTAATTGACCTTATTAGCAGAATTCATCAAAGCTTAGGAGAAAGGGGTGAAGAGGAGTGACCCAAGCTCTGCAGTGAAACGTCCCTTGGTGAGCAACAGATGAAATCTCCTCCCGACCTCTCTGTGCAAGGATTGGCATCCTGTGATCCCACTTCTCCTCCACTCCAAGGGCAGTGGAGATTTTCTCTGCCTGGGGGGTGATTTCCACCAGCAGGTTGTACGGAGCAATGGGAGAGGAGCTTTCCAGCTCTAGGAAATGTCTTCAACAGGAAATTCTGAAGGACAGAGCCATCCCTCAGAGCGCTCTGCCTGCTTCCAGTCTCACTTCCTGGGGGCGTCCAGCTCTAGGCACATTAACATGAACATTAATTAATTATCATGAATAAATAGATGGATATCCCCAGGTTGGATAGGGCAGAGCTTGGAACAACCTGGATTAGTGGGAGATGTCCCTGCCCACAGCAGGATGTTGGAATGAAATGGGCTTTAAGGACCCCTCCACCCCAAACCATTCTGGGATCTGTGTTTGTATAAAATGTTAGCACAGGGTTTGTTCTCAAGGAGGAACAAAAACAAGAGCTCTGCTCACTGGAGGAATCCTGGATCCCAAGCTGGCACCGCAGGAAAGGTATTTAGGGATAAAGTGTCGTCTTTTTATGTGACAACTGCACCAGCCCATGGCTCGATGGCCCCTGATGGATGGGGAATTGGAGGTGCTTTGTTTACAGCCCCCTCTGGCACTTCAGGGCGTGTATTTTTTATCTCTCCCTCTGTAAATACAGGGATGCAGCTGGTTTTACCTTCAGCTCAGCTGATGGTTTTACATAAAATTGAAGACCTGATTTAATAGAGTCAGAAAAGATGCAACCTGTTGGCCACAGCCTTTAATTAAGTGTGCAGTTTGCTGAGTTTTCTTGGCTCCTGATAGCTTATTGATCCTGTGGCTTCTGAGCCACCTTTCTTCTTTGCTGTTTTATGAACTCAATCTGAGGAGAAAATAAACCTGTGAGATAATTTGCATCCAGCAGGGCTGGGATGAGCAAGGCCAGCCTTCAGCGAGCCGTTATTGGAAGGACAAATGGATTTGAGGTTTACAAAAGAGGAGAGAAATATTAATAAATAACTCGCTGAAGGTTTGGCCTGGGCATTTATCACTGGATTTTCAAGGTGTGTGCTGTAAAACCATTTTATTCCTGGCTCTCCCTGTCAGCTCTGTCCTTCTTCAGGGAAAATCAGGGTTCCTCTGGGGCTGGGCAAGGTTTGGGGAGGTGCTTTGTGATTGGGATTTTGCAAGCAGCACTCACAGCCATCCTAAACACAACCTACAGAACTAAAACCTCAAAGCATCTTACTACAGGCCCAAATTCCTGGAATGGACATACAGAGACTCAGGGATGGATGGAAAATTATGGGATATTGAGCTACAAGAGATGTGGAAAATCCACACCAGGAATGAGCTTCCCTTTGGCAGCTGCTCCTTGTCTTGTAACACTCTCCAGGTAAGAGCTGCAATTCCAGCTCTTCTAGAAATGAAAAATAAGGCACTGAAGAATCAATCCCACTCTGGGACCTGCTGCCCCAGGGCTCTGACTCCTGATCCTACAGGATTCCACTGCTGGGGAATTCTGCATGTAGAGAAACAGGCAGAAAATCCCAGAGTGGACAGGCTTCAAACACAGAAAATAAAGGCCTCTGTTTGGGGTTTGTGCATTTACACATCACTTTCCAAGAGGAGAACTTCACCATTCCTTTTTTTACTGTTGTTTCATCTTCACTGTACCCACCTGCTTGTTAAATGATGAATTCCAAGGCTCAGGATTTTCCCAAGCTGTGCTTTCCTGCAGGCTCAGAGCTCCCCTCCACCACAGGCACAGAAACAGCAGAGCTGGGGGCTGAAATGCAAATATTCTTTCCCTGGGCCAACCCCCAAAATGGGCTGAACTTCCAGGGCAGGGGCAGCCACCAGCCCAGAGCTGTCCCCTCACCCGGGTGTCACATCCATTCTTCAAACCATTTGGGTGTTGTTGGTGATTCTTCAGCCCTGCTCCCCTCCCTAAAACCTTTCTTTTGCCTCAGCTTTAGCCTCTGACCTGTTGCCAAGTGACACCACCTCATTGCTGTCATCTCCAAAGACCTTTTTGAAGCACAAAAGCAGCACCTTTGAAATCCCATGCCCTTGATGCAGCTCCTGTTTCACATTTCCAAACAGTCTGGCCCTGACACTGCAGCTTTATTTCACCTCCTGCAAGCACAGAGCATCTTCCTCCAAAGCACAGCAACAAACAGGCTGCTGGGGGGGGTGACTGGAGAGATGAAATTAAATTAAATTCAAAGTGCAGGTGCCTTGGTGCAGGGCATTCCCATCGCTGTGCATTTCAAAGCTCCCACCTCACTCCCAGCTTTGAAACCATTCCCATCATCTTCCCAGCAGGTATCCCCTGGATTTCACTCAGCACAAAGAGTTTAGTATTTACTGCTAGGGTTGAAAGGAATAAAACACCTGATTTGACACAGTTCAGGAAAATTGCTTTATCCAATGACTGACCAAATCCTCTGCCTGCTCCCAGCACGGCTCCAAGCTCCAGTTTCTTATCTGGAATGAGGTGATGTGGAACACTGCAGGCTGCTGCAGGATTATCAGATCGAGGCACAGATGTAAAACATTTCTATCAGATATTTTGGCTGCTGCTGTCGTTGTGAGCTGCATTAAACAGCTCACAGATCACCTGGGCACCACACTCGCTGTCTGATAAGGGCTGATAACCAAATTACCATTTGGTACCACTATTGTCTTCACTCAGGTGTTCATTAATGACGTTTCAGCCATCCAGGAAAATTTATTATTTTTTATTATGGCTGATAACCTCAGGCTTAGCTGGAAGTTTTTCTTTAAAAAACTCAAGCCACTGTTCCAGTGATGACAGCACCCAACAAACCCACAGCCAACACTAACAAATCTGTAGGTGCAGTTTGCAAGTGCACAGAATACACAAAAAAACCCCCAAGAAAATCAAACCTAGAGCAACTACCCTACAGGACCTGGGAAAGCACAAGCAAGAAAGCAATTCAAAAACCTGGGAAATAAATTGAAATGATAAAGAAAACCAAGGAGAGCCCAGCAGAAAGCCATAGGCAGCTTCAGAAACATCAATCATTATTTGTTTAGGGTTCGTGTTGCAGCTGTGCTGTGCAATGGTTTTACCACAAACCATTACAAACAACAAAAAAAACCTGTTATGGAAAAAAAAATCCAAGCATTGACTTGCAAAACTAACAAACAAAAGTCTTAATTATTGGAGATTAAACTTTTAACATCTCTATTTGATTAAAACAGCAGGGATTTGAAATCAGTCTCCACTGAGTGATTTTCTCATTTGCATTTTGTTCAGGCTTCAGTTCCACACAGGTGCTGGGCTGGGGGTGTTTATTGACTCAAAATGCACCTGGAGCAGGCACAGCCTGGCAGGTCCTGAACTGCGTGGGAGGGAAAGGTAATGAAGGGCAAATCATCCTTTATTTTCATTAAATACGTTTTAACTCCTTTGGCTCTTCATCACACTCAGACCAGGAACACTTTGGGGCTGAGACCATGACTGCGAGTTTGCACAGCATCAAAAACCGAGCCTTTGCTGGTCCAATATCAAGAAACATTAATTAACAGCTAATTAAAGAGTGACATTTTCACCGTGTGTGGGATTCTCTACATAGTAATGAAAGCTGCAAATCTCTTATACAACAGGAAGGCAACCAGCAGTAAAACCAAGTTTCCCCAAAAAAGCATCTTCAAGGCTGCAAAAATCTCTTTTTTATTTCAGATGCTCTGAGCTTGGTCACTGCCCCATCTTGTGGGCTCAAGCGTCAGGAGGCAAAGCAGGACAGATGTAACTCTGAATCACAGCACAGGAGCAGAAAACGCTCAGTGTTCTTTAAATAAGCCCTCCTTGTATGCCCTAAATCAAATCCCACCTGTTCAAGCCTCACCACGTTCAGCAGTTTTAGGATCCGTTCATAGCAGCTGGGCTGAAAAATCAGCGTAAAATTAAGGCACTAAATTACATGAAGTGCCAAAGAAGGGGAATGTTTGTCCTAGCAGGGCATTAAATGATGCATTAACCTTGTCCTTCTTTGCAGGAACATGTGAAATGTGCTCAAGCTCTGGCAGCACAAGGTCAGTGGGGTGCCAGGAACATCCTGAGCCTGAGGAAGGCCAAAAACCCCCTTGGTTATGTTGAGTTTTTGCTCTGAGCAGCTCAAGAGCTGCTGCCTGTGGTATCTCAGAAATGTTAACAAAGCATTTGCCATTCTTTAGCTGGGAGAAAACAAACCTGTGGCACTTCTCTTGCAGGACACCAATGCTACTCCTCGCTGGAAAGCAGCAGCTCCTTTGTGCCTCACTTCTCTGAAATGAAGGAGTTGGGAAATTTGGAAAATTAACAGCTCTTCCTCCTGCTCTGAGGGGAAAAGAAGGGTCAGTATTTAGGATTTGTTGCATTCTAAAAAGCTCAGATACCCAGGATATCCCTTCCTCCTTTCTAATTGAGCAGATAGAGCTCACAACTGAACCAGCAGCCACCAAGCCAAGCTCTCTACATTTCCATTAAGAGCTGGGATGTATTAATTACAGTAATTTATGGCTTTGCATGAGTGATTATTCTCATGCTGATGCAGATATGATTGCTTTACAACACTAATCAAGAAATGAGGGCGATAACCAGCATTTATGTGAAATGTGGAGCTTGTGATTTACAGGGAGGGAGCAGCGAGGCAGCCTGCCCCTGTGGATCCCTCTCCTCCTCCTCCTCAATTCCAGCCCCTCTCCATCAGCTCCACAGCACAGATTTTGGGGATAATCTCCATGTTTTCTCTCAAATAGTGGTTTGAGACATGGCACTGCCATCTCTCTTATTGCTAAAAGCTGGCACTCGGCCATTCTTTGCTTTGCTGCATATTTTCTTTCTGCTTTAATCTTTTCATCTATTTTAGATTTATCCGGGGTTGCTGGCTGCTGTTGCGTGCCAAAGGGATTCCTGCCAACTGTTCTTTTTAAACCTTTAGAAAATCCAAAATAATTGTGTTTTAAAACCAGATTTTTGTCTGCTGTTTGTTCCCCAACACTAAGTTTTAAGTGCTCCAAATGTAATCAAAACAGAACAGTTTTATTTCCCCACCCCTCAAGCACCATGAAATTATCTGTGCTCCCCTGGAAGATCCCAGTAAAATGTTGAAGACACTTGTTTTGTTTGAAAGGCACCATTTTCTAACAAAAATAACACTTTTGCATTCATTAGTCTCAGCAAAAACTCAGCCTGTTAGAGGATCCCTGCTGAGGAACTTTGGTTTTGATTAGAACGATAAACAAGTGATGCTAAAATCAAACTCGAATACTCATCTCCAACAGATACCACCAACTGCACCCTCAATAAACCCAGAGAAATTCAATATTTAAGTTTTCCCAGATCAACTTTGCTCTGTTTTAATGAGAGAATTCTAACACTAGAAAGCAAGAATTATAAAACAAGTTGCAGCAAATCTTCCTTGAGCAAATTAAACAGCTCATTAAACAATTTGCTGATTATTTCTGTTTGCTGAAGGCATGTGGCTGTTTTCACCTCCATGGTCTGCAGATTTACATTTAAAAAAGGTGGATTCCTTGTTCTTTCTGAGAGCTTTAAACCCATTTTTATTCCCAGCGCATGTTACAAGAAATGTCAACACGTTCTAGTACACAAGCTCTTAAAATCAGGCAAAAATAGTTTTGTTTCTTTAAACACTGAGAACAGAATGTAACTTGAAGTTTTAATTAAACAGAGGACTAACCCGTTCCTCATAATCCTCAAATCCAGATAAAGAGCAACCAATTAATTCCAAACATGTTTTACCTACTGTTGCCCAGGCTGAATGTTTTTATTAAGCCAAAAGAAAAATCCAGATTAATTTACCTGCACATTTTAGAACCAGATTTCTCTGAATAACTGTAAGCCTTTTTTTTTCTGAATATTAAGAGAAGTCCTTAAAATTCTACATTTCATGCAACTTGTACCTCAGCTAGCACAGCCACCTGTGCTTTTGGAGGGACAGGGACACTGCCCTGTGATGCCACATGAGCAGCACCAACTCACAGCACCTTTCAGCCAGAAAATAAAAATTAAAATCCATTCAGATCTTCACCTGAGCTCCACAGGGAAATAAAAACCAAATCCCAAACTCTCCCACAGTGAATACTGTGATCCACCCTTGGCAGTGACCACAGGCTCACGAGAAATTAGTTTAATTAGGAGTGGGCAACAGACTAAATTCAAGTTTGAGGTCAAAATGAGAAATAGCAAGCCTGCAAACAAGCTACAGATGCAGCTGCATTTGCTGCTCTGTCAAGAGTATTTAAGGGTTGATCTCTGCAGTGATTACACTCTTGGTGTCTTGTTTAAACTCTAATTACCACACTAAACCCCACTGGCATTATCTGCAGGAAACTCTCTGCAACCTGGGTTCATCTTCACCATTTTACAGCAAATTATTGCCCAGTGTGTTTATTAAAAATGTGTTGCAGAATGCAAAGTCATTCCTTTAATGCAGTGAAGTGACAAAACACAGGGGTTTTTTAAAAAAAATAATTTTAATGTGCACGTAATAAAACTGTTACCATTTTGTAACAGGCAGAACATTTTTGTTTACACAAAATCCTCTGGCTCAGGTGTTTTGTTGGAGTCCTGCTTCAGAGATGTTTCCAGCAGCAGCACCTGGAACACAGGAGCAGGGTCAGGTAACCAGCCTTAATCATCATTAATGGATTTGTTAATGAGGGAGATATCATCAGAAAACCTTGTGCTCACCACCAGTCAATCTGCCGGTAATTCCAGCAAGTTTGGGTTAGTTTCATCACATGATATCACAGGGAAATTGATACATTTGTGGCAGAAACAAGACTTTTATCTCTGTCTACAGTGCAGAAACAGCTGCTCTTACACATTTACTGCCTGCATTTTAGTGCAAGTATTTTTTTTTGCTGAGAACTTCATTGATTATACATTTAGAAGAGAAAACATTTTTGAGACTGCAGCCAAAAGCCATCAAGTTCACCTAAGAGCTCAATAAATATTGAACTCACCCAGCAGATTGTCCTGCTCTGCTGTCTCAGTGCCCTCCACAGGACTTGTGAAGAGCTGTCACATCAGTGGGTGGACATCGAGAACCAACATGAGACCTGCAGGCACTACCTAAATAAATCAGGGAATAAATATCAGACTTAAAAAATTACTGAAAACAGATCAAGTGAAAATACATATCCTACGTACCTAAAATTCCATTTCAGCTGGTATAAAATCCTATACAATGCACTGAAACCTCTCACTCACCTTCTCATCAGGGCCATGTCCCCAGCTGCTCCCAGCCCCGTGGTGTCACATCCATGTGGGAAGCCCGGGCTCTGCAGAGGGAGTGGGACAAAGGGACACAAGGGTGAGATGTTGGCATGGACAGCAAGCTGCCTGGTGGCTTTTAGAGAATTAATTTCAAGGTTTGAGCCCCTGTGTGTAGCTGCATTTCAGACCAGAACCAGGGTATCGTCAGTTCTCGCATCTGACGGCACTTCCTATTCAGGGTTATCATCATCAACAGCCGGTAATTAACTCCTCTAATTAATCATTCACAACACTAGCTTTTATCACAAAGAGTTGTACAATATCCCCTCTGTGTATGAAGCATTAACTCTTAACTTGTGCGGACACCAAATCAGCTTTATTGAGTTTTTATTTAACTTAAGATGTAATTTTGACAGGCTCTTTTTGATTTGTAAAGGCCTGGAACCTCTTAACAACTTTGCACACCTTAATATATATTTAAAAAAACCCTTTAACTTACCCTTTACTTCAAGACATCTTTCTGCTGTGGGAGTAAAAGCAAGAGAGGTGTTACTAGAATGCTCTTTAGCAGTATAAAGTAGGTTTATACACGGAAAAACAAGAACAAAAGCAGACTCCCATGACCAACTGAGCCTGTGCTTCCATCCTTGTTTATGTTGATATGAATTACTGAAATATTTATACCAGATAGCTATTAGTAGTCAGCAATCCTCTACCTGTAACTTTGAATCAGGAATTTTAGAATTACGTAAATTTAAAATAGTATAAGGATGCAGCTTGCAAGGCTGTAATTACCAACAGGGCAATTTTCGAATTGAAATCACAACACTCCAATGCTGTGGGTGTGATTTTTAATTACGCAGAATGGGTCTGGCGCATCGAAAAATCAAATAAAAGACACCTAATCGCTGAAACAGCGCCATAAAAATCGATGGACGGCGCTGGATGCCGAGCACTCCCCACAGCAGCGTGCCCTGCACGGCCCTCATGGAGCCCCTCACACGCACAGCCCCGGCCCGGCCGAGCCCCTTCCGACTTACCGGGGAAGAGTTTCCGCAGCCCTGGTGGGATCCCGGCGCTGCCGGCGGGGTCGCGGTGCCGGTGCCGCCTCCATGGTGGCCTGAGGGGACAAGAGCCGTGAGGGGACAAGGGCCGTGAGCCGCCACGCTCCACGAGGCCGCCCTCCCCCCCGCCCCTCCAGTGGTACGGCCCGGCCCGCGCGGCCCAAGCAGGCCCGGCGGCCGCCACCACTGCCGAGCTGGGGGAAGTGAGCGCTTTATCTCGCTCAGTGGTACGGGCACTCCGCTCGACAAGCCGGACCCGCGCCTCCCCGCTGCTCGCCCTGCAGGCCCCGAGCCCGGCCCTGAGCGCGGCTCTGCCCGCTCTCACCTCACTAACTCCAGCCGCACACGAGGAAAAGGACGGACCACCTTGGGCGGCCGCTTATAAAGGCTCGGGCCGTACCACCCCGCGGCGGGGCCGGACTGTGCCATTACTCCACAGGCGGGGGTGCGCCCAGGCTTCCATTTCCTCCCGCGTGGGCCAGGAGGGAACGCGGCGAGCGGAACCCAGATAGCTCAAACCCCACCCCAGAACCCCGACCCCAAAAAATCCCGAATTTAGGCACCATCTCAAGGCAGGGAAAGGCGACAGCCCAAGGCAGAGACCCTCGTGTCGCCCCCGGCCGGGCACAGCCCCAAGGAGCCCCGGTCCTGCTCTGGGTTCTGCGTTTGCCAGGAATATTGGAGAGGTCAGGCCGCTTTTATTTAGAACGGAACAGCTGTTTTTAAATAAAAGTTCCATTCTTTTCACACTGTGTCACCTTGAACTGAAAATAGGGGTGTTTTGGGTTCCTGTTCCCTGTTAAATGCATCAGCCATCGTTTCACGAAAGAAACACAAAGCCACCTTTGCTTTAAAATTTCACCTTCAACACCATGTGTTCAGTCAGCCTGAAGAAATATTTATCAAAAATCCACCTTTTCCAAAACAGCAAAAACTTCCTATAAGAAGGACTGGTGTGGTGCTGTAACAAATCACCTAAATTTCAGTTTTTCCTCTGAGGTACAGATCCTCCAGCAAGAGCCAAAGCCAACATTCTCCTTTTTTGCAATTTTCAACATAAACACATTTTAGTGAAATACACAGGTCCCCTGTCTCCCTACCAAACATCAATTTCTCCATCAAATTCTCATAGGTGATGATAGCTGGGAGTCAGTAAAAAAAAAATCAAGAACACATTAGCTAAGGACTGCACAGCTGAACACAGAGAAGGGGACTGGGAACAAAATTCTCTTTGCAATCTCTCCATCAAATAGAAGTGAAAACGTTGAGGGAAAAACCACTGGCTTTGGATTCAGTTTTAATTCCCAAATCCCAGCACTTCTTGCTCAGGTAACTAAGGAAGCCCAAAGCTGGAAGGAATTCCTGACAGCAGCACACTTCAAGGCTTCTCTGTACATAATAAAAAAGCAAAACCAGGCACACTCAATTACAAAACTCTCTCTATTGGTCCCTTAAACAATAAAATTCGATTTTTCTTGCAGCTAAGCTCCTGTGGGTTGCCACACATAACCCCCCAAAACCATAAAACCACAGTCCTGACCAGCGTGGGGGAATTTTTAAGGTGCATTTCTGCCAACCTGGAAGGCAGCAGCAAAGTTAAAGGTGCCTTTTGCTGAAACACAGGCCTGTGCTTGATTTCACACATCTTTTAGATCAGCTAAAGAGATCCTCCATTCCCATTAGTTTATCCTTCGCCAGGTTTAAATCAGGAATATTGACATGGAAACACCGCACGAGGGTTCCCAATAATCCAGGAGAGCTTTGGTGGTTGATTCAGGGAAAGGAAAGGTCCCAATGGATTCAAAGCAGTGACACAACACCAAAGGTTTACTGGCAAAAAGACACGGGTTAAATAAATTTTATCAGGGTCTGGAGAGGTGGGTGTGATCCTCTGGGAAAGCCTGGGGAGAGCTTTGAAAAACATGAAAGCACACGTTTAAAATGAGTTCTTACAGTGATCAGACATTGCAGGCGTTTCTCTCAACAGTACTTTTATGAGACATTTATATATTCAATAATTAAATATAAAATCAAGGATGAGTGTCACAAAACAAGGAAAGAGTAAGGCTTGAAGCCTGGCCAGCCCCCAGCTTGCCCCTCCAGTCACTGTGCCTGTCATTTGACCTTTCATTTTACATGCTGCTATCCTCACACATCAAAGCATAAAAAAGAAGTTAATTTTGCAGATTCCTTGCTGAAACCTCAAACCTACTTCAATTTAGTACAAAAACAGAGGGAAAAAAAAAAAAAAAAAAAAAAAGGAAAAATTTGCTTGTTAAAAAGCAGAAATGGGAAGAGAAGTTCACAGGTATTTTGGACTGACAGAACCAAGGAACAGGGACAATGCAAACGGATTTCAGACTATTAAAACTGTTTTGCTACCTGTTGTTTTACCTGAATGTGACGTGTTGCATTATTCCTCACTCAGAGTTACTGGCAACATGAGGAAAGAAAAAAAAAAAAAAAAAAAAAGCAATTGCACACTGATCAAACCCTTGTCCTACCCAGGGAGGGGTGAAAATGTGCAGGTAAAAAAGCAGAATGGAACAATCACCCATGGCCACATCCACGTCTACTATACAGGAAGAACATCCAAAATATTGACAGGAGACAGTGATCCTAAAGTTTTCCTTTTCTCTTTCACTTCTGTATAGACAGAGGCCAACAGCAAGATTCTCACAACTATAAAAAGGCTTTCCAGCTGTTGGATTGCTTCAGGACATAATCCAGGTGGAATGAAAGGAATATAATGTCTCCTCATGGAACAACAGCAAAAAAAAAAAAAAAACAAAAACCCAACCAAACCCGAAACTCTCAGGGTTTTACACAATTGTCAAACATCCAGCTAGGCTGTCCTGAACACCTCAATCCCTGCTACAGCAGGATGTGGTACCACCAAAATAAATGAGCAGGATTCCTTGGATTCTGGTGGTGCCATTGGGATAACTACACAGAATTTAAATGCATTAAAATGTGTAACGTGGGTTTACATTCAGTGTGTTGGAGGAAGGGAATGTGATAATCAATCCCTTCATGCTTTATCCTTGCTGGCTGCCCACCCAGGAAGCTTTATTGTTATTACTTCAAGAGGAAAGGAAAGGTGCTGGTAAGAGCCAGAAGGGCAAGGCAATGATCTGGATAATGAAATGCCCTGTTCTTTGGATGAAGAGTGTAAAACATTTTGTTAAAAGCCTCCATGATGAAAATATCAAGAACAGAGAAGGCCTCCTTAAAAACACAGAGCATTTCTGCCTCATCTTTTAAGTTCAAAGCTCGTGGGGGGAGAAAATGTTTTGCTACAATTCACTACAGGTTTGCTGTCATAAACAGAGATGACAATGCCCTACAGAGCACAGGGCCAGCCACAGACTCCAGACAAACGTCTTTGCTTTAGGTTTCAAGTGGTTTATGCCTCTCTTTTTGTAGAAAAGGAGCAGAGACACTTCTGGAACCTCCCCTGCAGAGTCTGTGCCAGTGTCCAGCTTTTGGGCAGAGGGGATCCTGCCACGCTGCAGTCACCACCTGAGGGTGAGGCTGTGGAACCAGTCATGATTCAGAGTCTGAGCCAGAGCTGCTTTCCCGGCTGATCTCGATCTGTAGGGAGGGTAAATGATCCAAGCGACTCTTTTTTTGCCTGGACTGTTCTTTTTCCTTAATGAGAGCACCCCAAACCCTCTGCAGCTCAGAGTCATCTTCCTCTGGCGATGCCACAGAGTTTTCAGCTTTCTCTGGAGTCTTTTCCTGTGTCTTCGGAGCAGACCCCAATCTGGTCCATAAATTACCTAAGCAGATGAAAAACAAACATTAAAAAAAAAACAAAACAGGACTGACAGGAAGAAGTCAAGAAACCAATTCTTAAACTCACTGCAACTCTTCAAACCCTTCATACTCCTCTCACTTTAATACTTGGCATGGAACTGATTATGCTTTGAAGAGTTAATTGAAATTAAGCTCCAGGAGACTCAGGGCAGCCTTGTCCACTGTCCCCCACTTGCAGAGGATGTTTAATTCACACCTCAAGTGCCCCTGCATTCCTGACACTTGTTTTGGTGCCCCCAGTTTGAAAGCAGTCCTTGATCTGCAGCACAGCTCCATAAAAATACTGCTCCCCAAACCCCCCAGCTCCTCCCTACATGTATTTAGATTTCAAAGCTCTTAACAAACATTTGCTAATTTATCCTGAATTTTGTCCAACTTCACCCCTTCATGGCTTCCTGCTAGAATTTCTCTTAGGCTCCAAAACCAAAGGGAACTGCAGCAGAACACTTTCTGCACAGAACTAACCTGATTTCTTCTCTCTGGTGTCAGAGTAGAGGCCTTTTACATCTTGTTTGGGGATTCCCAGCCTGCTGTGCACATCTGAGATTGGTTCTCGACGAGGAGCACAGGTACTGCTTGGAGCTTTGATTTCTGGAGAGTGTGGCCTTTTGCCCAGTCTCTGCCTCACATCTGGGGATATTTTCAATGATTAAAATGATACCAAAAAAAAAAAAAAACCCTGTTGCATTTACCTCTGCTAACTCGGTTTATGCTCATTCACTATTAAAACTAGACAGATTCTCTTCTTTATCTTTTTTTTAATCTTTTGATTTAAGTCTTTCATACTCAGATTTCCTGGAAATTTCTGCAATACAATTTAGCCAGATTTCATTTCCGTTTTGGCAATAAATTTGATATTTTATGTTTTCAACTTGTGCTCTGTCCAAAAGTTAAAAACCTAAGTTATCCCATGCTGCTTTTTTGGTATAGCAACAGTGTGTAAATATCCAGCAGGAGGTAAAATTCCATAAAAACTGGTCTGCCTTCAACAATTCTTTTCATGTAACAGACGCCTTGATTTAGAATTCTACCACGGCTTGGTGTTTGGCAGAATAAAATAAAAATACTAAAGATATTGATACTTAACCCTTGATGTGAATTTTGTATTCTGAAGTTTGCCTGGCTTAGTTGGATGTTCCTTATTGTTCAGGGGGTCCAGACAAAAATATGAAGGCAAAGGGAATTTTGGGACCACATGTCAACGTGTCAGAGGCCCAAAATGGGCAGGAGGGGTAACAGGTACAAACATAATTTTGACATTTTATTGATAGAAAAAGGTATTTTTCACTTATCGGTCAGATAATATCACATATTTCAGAAGCAGGCTAAATTATACATGTTTAAGTCAAAGAAAAAAGTTATTTAAGCTCAGAAATAAATCCTGCCAAATGCAAAAACACTCATCTTCATGTAATACACATTTTTATGTGTATTTTTAAGCGTTATCAGTGTTTCACATTTGATTTTGTGCTTGATCTTCCCTGTGTGCTGTTTATCAGCTGCAGAGAATCTCTGCCTCAAGGAGGGAGCAAATCAAAAACGACAAAAGTGGGGGAAAATTGGCACAAGAAAAGGAAATGGATGGAAATCAGCATCACTAAAAAGCTTTTACTGGAGTGTACTTGATTTTTTCCTTCCTCTTAGTAGGAACAAACTGTGTGAGTGCAGGGTTTATCTCCAGTGGAGCACAGGTGTGAAATAAATACATTTCAGTGACAATTCTGCCCAGCAATGAGTGATACAATTACCTGATTTGACAGTGCTGTTTGGCTGCCGTGGCCCAGAGTTATTCTGACGTTTCTCTTCCAACAGGAGCCTCACATCTGCAACTTTCTCCAAGGATCCTTTGCTGCCAATCCTGTTTTTGATGTTGCTGGTGGCTATGCTGTCTGCTCGCATGGAATTCCTACAAAAAATCATAGATTTGACGTCCTCTAAACAAAATTCAATCTAGTGTAGTTCTTAAGTCTTTTTATATGGAAAATTACATCACAGAAGATAATAGTATCAGGATTTCTCTGCTGAGAAGAAGTAAAAAAAATGCTTAGAAGCTGTTCAAGCCAGAATCCTAAATATTAACAATAATTCCATGAATACCTCAGTATCCATTTCAAGGCAGCCTCAAAACTGTTGACATTTTAATAAGTATAACCATGAAGGGACACAAAGTTATTTTATTCAGCTACAGTATATACAACTTTGGTTAGTAAGTCCATAATGACCATAAATTCCTTCTTATCATCAACAATTGAGGGTTATTTTTCTTTCTGAGATAAAGAGCAAGGGGCAAAGAGAAAACAGAAAGAGGAATGCTTCTTCCCTGTTAATTGAGGTTGTTTGCATAAAGTTCTCTTGATTTTACTTCGAGTTTCAATATTATTAATAAGCAAGGATAGAGAGATTTGCAGAAGAAGCTGTATTAAAAAAAGTTAAATATATTAAAAGCTTAATTTCTGTATTTCTTGTTAGAATATCTACTACCAAATTGTATTAAGAACTGAAAAATAGTTTCAAGTTAGAGGTGTTGAAGCTTGAAGACAGTCATTAAAACCAGGAAACGCCTCTTCACTGCTACTTTTAAAGACTAAGGAACTTTTACCTAATATTTTTCAGCTGTGACTCCACCTCATCTGCATACATGGTCATCTTCATGCTTTTTTTGGGCGAGGGGGTGGAAATCATTTTCAGTTCCAGGTCGTAGTCCATCTCATCCGAGTCAGAGGCGCTGGCGCTGGATCTCCTGGCGGCGCTGCGCTCCCGCGACTGCTTGAAAGCCTGCAGCTCATCCCGGTACTCCACCACCACCCTGTCATCCTCATCCATATCCTGATCCTCCTCCTCCTCCTCTTCCTCCTCAATGGGCTCCTCGGGAACATTTACCAAGCCTGCAGCAAAACAAACTCTTTCCTATCATTTGAATTTCGAGAAAGTACTTGAAAAACCAAACCGAAAAGAAAATCACCTCACTTAATTATGTGATTAATGATCTCCTACAGATGAGACTGTAGCTCATTCAGTTCTCTCTTCTTAAAGAGAGAGAATATTTTGCCAAATATTTTAAGTGGAATTAAACTGCCACAAGACAAAATGTCCCTGGTGTTCACTCCCTCAGAGGCCAGGCCAAGCACAAAGCTGGACAGAGTAATTAAAGTACAACTGCCTCTTGTAGAAGGTGCAGTTCTCCCTTCCTGAGCTAAGCACAATTCCCAGGATCTTACAGGGCTTAATGTGCCAGCTGCTGGCTCTGCAAAAACGCCTTTCAAGTCCTGCAAGCAGCAATGCCAAAAAGAACACAGGTGTCATTACTGTGAATTCATCACAGACACTGATTTAAATAGAAACAGCTTCAGTTTAGTCATCAGCAGCACTCAGACATCTCTTCAGACAGCACTACATGACCAACATGGAAAATCTGCCATGAGATTTGACACATCCGTGGCTGTATTTTTAACAGGCCAATCACACTGTACTTGTCTCATGTCAGGTTTTTACACCCATTATTTTTCTACCTTAGGCAGCAAATGAAGATATTCAAGCCTGATTAGTAGAATTTCCTCACCTCTGTTGTTCTGCATTTAGAAATTGCTTTTTATAGACCGGGAGAATTGACTTAGCAAGTATGACAAGAAGGCTGAAAAAGTCATTCACCCCTCCTTTTGGCCTTTGATGCCACAGTCCCCATGCCCTAAATTTGTGAAAGGAAAAATGTCACATAAAGAGCAGCAGCTATTTTGGGAAGCGACGAGCAGAAGAACGAAGCTTCCGCCTCTGGAATTTCCTGTAAACTCTTACAACGGGATTCGAAATTTATTTTTTTAAGACAACTTCCACAGATCCCATGGGCTTGGTGAGGCAGTGCCCCAGATCCATGTCCCAGTGTCCCCACAGGGCTGTCCCAGTGTCCCCAGTACCCGAGTGCCGATGTTTGTAGGGAGGAGTCAAGCCCACATCGTCCCCGATCAGGGTCCTCTTCTTGATGACATCCCGGTGGATCCGGCGGGAATGGTACCTCCTCTTCCTGAAAAACCAGACAGGATGACATCCCTGGCATCATCACAGGAATTAGGGCTCGTTCATTAAGCCCTAAATCCTGGATGAAGGATATGCAATTATAACCTCCTTTAACAGCAGACACAGATTTATGTCAGAGCAGGTCTGAATGGTTTGAATATAAACTTTATTTTCATGAGAAAATCCTCTCCTTCTAATTCACACTGACATTGAAAAAACATTATTGACACTGAAGCATCTACATAAACTAAATAGAAAATCCACGAATTTAAAAAGTTTTAGATTAGCTTGTCCAACTACCTGCAGCCTTCCAATTCCTCTGCCCAACACTCACCAAGAATTGCTAAGAATTCCTTTCATGCCTCCATAATTTGGATTGCCATATTTCATGTAATACTGGCTTCTCCTTGCAGCTCCCAGCTCCTTTTTGTCATCTGCAGAAAACCATAAATTATAGGAATTTTTCCCTCTTAGAGTGTAACTTACAGCACAGCATAAAAACAAATAACCATCCAAAGACAGAGAGTGAGACTGAGTGTGCCTTAAAATCAGAATTATTTCACCCTCCTCCATGAAGGATTCAATTTTGCTTACACCTCTGGAATTTCTCCTACCACCACAACTTTATTTGTGTCTAGAAATTTAATTCCAGGGAAACTGGCTTTCTACAGATCAGCTTAACAGGGCATTACATCCTCCTGTGATTGCTGGAGTTTCCACTCACCTTCCTCATCACCTTTCTTTTCTAAATCAATGTGCCACTTCCTGCATGGTCCAGAAATTATATGGATTTTCATTTTCTTCATAAATAAAATGAGTATTTAGCAATAATTTTTACTAATTCAAGTTACCTCCATCTCAAATTATATCCAGGTTTATAAAATGTGGAATTTACTCCTGGAAAAAGGCATGACAAAACCTATGGAATTGGGAAGAATGCCCCAAGATACAAGTTCCAGGTGCAATAATTTTTATACAACTGGATATAACCGACACAAGAAAATGCAGATTTACGGCAAAATCTTAACACCTAACGATTAGCAAAAAACCCGACACTTTTAATTAAGAGTCATTAATTAGTCAACAAATAAAACTACAGCAAGCAATGCATTCAGGGTGCTTGTTAAGGTCATTATTTACCTTTGGTAGCAAACCTCATGAACAGCTTGTTTCCTTTAGCCAGTTTATTGGCAGGGCGAAGGTCATTACGCAGGAGAGAATCCTCTTCCACTTGGGACAGGGCATCCAGCTTTGGGGGCAAAAAAAAAGGTATTTTTGGACTCAAAAATCACATGACTGTTGAACAAAAATTGGGTTGCTTACAGAGAAGCAATCAAGTGATTATGAAGAAAGTCACTTTTCTAATGATGCTCAAATGAACTCTGCTTTTTTTTTCTTGACAAGCTGACGTTAATTTTTAATGTAAATTGCCCTGAAAATTTAAAATACATCCTTCTCTTGCTCCATGACATTAACTCAGGTTATTAAATCCAGTAATTGTCAAATTACTCCATATTACTGATTGAAATGCAGAAAATAAATAGCACAACCAGGACACTGAAAAAAAAATCCTGTTTCATATCTAAATGATTTTATTAACAGGTTCTCATGCCCTCACACAATGATTAAAAACTGTTCTTTTTCATTTATAGCTGCTTTACAGAAACTCACATTCAGCCTTCCATGATGTAGGAGTGCTCACTGAGTCATTCCTAAAGGAAATCCTAATCTCACCTATTATACCCTCAGCCAGTGAAGATTAAATTGCTGCCAGGACATCACTGTGTGTGCTGATTCCCACAGATCCATGGGCAGCCTAAATCCCACTGGGCTCTGAACACTTTCCCTGCTGAAAGGTCACTGCCTTCCATCATTGTTCTTCCATTGCCTCCTCTCAGCAGAAAAGAGAAGCCAGGCTCACTTTAAAACTCTCCAAAAATCTGTTTTCACAAAGCGCTTTACAATGGGATTATCACCACCTGCACTCCCTCTCACTCCTCACCTAATTTATCTTGATAATTAAATTGTGCATTGCAACTAGAAACCTAAAATGCTGTGAAAACTTCACACCAGTCAGAGCAAAACTTCCACAGCAGAGTTTCTACTTCCCCTGTGTACTGACCTCCACATCACTGGGATTCTCATCCTCAACCTCTCCTTCTTCTGTCTCATCATCAGAGCTTTCCTCCTGTTTTTCTGAGGAAAATAATTGGGAAAAAAAATAAAAAAACAAAACAAAACAAAACAAAACCAAGCTCCATTTTAGTGTGTCAGCCTCATTTGATTTGTGATTACCTACATTGTCTGAGATCAGCCTGAAGGTGTTTTCTCCTAGGGAATAATCAAAGCAGTGAATGCCTATGGAAAAGTGGAACACAGGGAAATTCAGAGCCCTGTGCCTGCAGCAGCACATGTGCATCATTAATTTAATTCTTTGAAAGCAAATGAGAGTGCACTGCCTGTCAGGATTTAGTGTGTTCAAAATCAGAGATCAGCAAGGCCCAGGCACTAAAGGCACATAAAAGCCTTTCCTTCCATCTCCTTTTCAAATGCCTAAAAATATCCAATACTAAAAGTGTAAAACATGTTATTAATCAAAAGCTTAAAAAGAAAAAAAAACCACCAACCTTAGTGACTTAATTTTGCTGTGAAATAACTAAAAAAGAAGTGCATGCTTCCAGAACTGCTAAAATTGTGAGCTGCTTTGATTTTTTCAGTTCTTTTTAGCTCAGTGTAAGAAAATTTATGCTGATTTTTTTTTGTCCAAAGTCCCCAAGAAATAAGATATTGTAAAGCAGTAACGACCATGGACAGCTATGAAGTGTGATATACCAATATCATTTGCAAAGATCTCAAAGTACTTCATGAGCCTAAAAATCCCTCACTTTCATATTTCAGAGTTCCTTGTCTTAAATCTCATCCAACAATAGCCTTAAAAACTTAAAATAGAGAGTGGTAGCTGTCCAAAAGATCCTGAAAATGTTCCTGAGTGAAAACAATAAAGCCCAGTTAACCAAACTTAAACCAAAGAGAGAATTTAAGTAAACAAATTACCCAAATGCAAACCAGAATAATTAAGTTCCATCAGGGACAGTATTCATGCATTTTTCTCCCTCCCAAATTAGAAGTTTCTCATAGCACAGACCAATCTTTGGCTTCCCTAAATGTCTAAACAGCCCTGAAATGCCTATCTGAAAAAAGGAATGTAACCAAGCCAGATGACTCCAGGGTATCTGTATGGATCTCACACCTTAAGATGTAATTGAACAGTCTGTACCTTCCCTAATATCCCACTTTTCCAGAGGAACAGGAGTAATTCAGATGACAGTTCTTGTTTTCAGATGGAGTGTAATGATAACATAATCTGCAATTCATAGCAAGCAGGATTAAATATATATGTTTATGCTGCATTTGAGCAATGTCCCTAATCTCCAAAAATTTCATAACGAGTCTTACTTGAAGCTTTATCAACATTTGGCCAGAATCAAAGTCATGTGGATGTTGAGGAGCCACTGCTTTGTGGAGAAAAGGAGGAGGAAAAGGGGGTGAATTAGAAGAATCCAGAAGTTTAACAAAGCCTTAAACACCAAATTGCCCAGAAAGGCTTTTGGAAGCACTGCAGATATCTAACAGAGAGATTGGCTACTTGCATTTAGGTCATATACAGCATTTTTAAGCAAAATCTATGAAAAATTTAATAAATATAACTTTTTTTTTGCTCTCTATCCTGTGATAGAGCACCTTCAACCACATCACTAACAGCAGCCTAAGAGCAAAACTTCCCTCAGGTAGCAAAATGCTGCTTTTGAACTTCCCCCACGTAAAAAGAAAATAAATTTACAACCAAGGCAGTCAGGTACCAGACTGATCACGACAGTGAGATGTACTTTTGCTGCTCTGCTCTTTTATAACCAACCTTTTAATAACTTCTTTCTTAAAAGGCTAACAGCCAAATTTAGAGCTGATAACACACCCTGGTGAAGTGATGCACTGTCACGCTGCTCTGAGGGATACACTTGAAGCATGGTGGTGGCACCAGAAAGGGAATTAGCTGTGGCATTTCAAAAATAGGCCATTTTCTCACACCTGCTTTCTGCTTTGCCTGCCTTTATAGGCACATCACACAGAGCTATTTCTGTGCACATGTCCCACTATAAATACCAGTATCACCCTCATCTAACACGTTCAGTATTGACTGAATTACTGCTTTTGGTCTAGCTCCAACCCACCTTTTAAGAAGCAGCTTCTTCAAAAGGTTTCCAAGATGAAAGCCTTTTTTAAAGTGGCAGAATACATTTACCTGCAACTACATGATAGAAGCTCCTTCAGTAATTTAGGTTATGCAATACCCCAGCACAAGTTTAAAGTTTCAATGATTTCATGAGATGATGGCTGTATTTGCATATCTCAATCTACCTTTCTTGGTTTTTTCAGCTGGCTTCTCCTTATTGTTTTCTCTGCTCTTTGTTTTCTCCTGATCAGGCAGGGAGCTCATATTTATTAGAGCCCGTGTTGCTGTCACTTCATCAAGCCAGACCACATTACCTGGGACAAACAGAAACACAAAACCCAAATGCAGTTGGTGTCATCAAGCAGTCAAATCTCCCCTGCCTTGCTGGGAGGAAATTAATGACAAAAATTCAGAAATGACAGAGAAGCTAGCAGATCTCTTGCAGGGAAAAGTCACATTCTTTAACACACCTGATAAAGCTGGAGGACACGCGATTTTCAGCTTATTACAGAACACAAGAGCTGATCAAAACCCCCAAATCACTGAAATGCACAACCATTGATTTGAGAGGCTTCCTGAAAACAGCAAATCAGGGCGCTGGATCGGGGTCAGTGGATCCGTGTGTTCCCACACAAATGTGATTAAGGGATCAGCAGGGGGCAGGAATGAAGCCTGGATCTTTTTCCCCTTTGGCAACTTAACAGAACCTTGGACTTTACTGCAGAATTCTGTTAATCTTTTCTAAAAAGCGGGAAAATAGGGAGAAATAGGAGACTGCTCAAGCACTTTGCACAGATTCTAGAGTACACAGGTTCACAATGTCATTCAGGATGTGCCTTAAGTATCAGCAGATGGTACTAAAATATAACGTACTAGGCCAATTAAAAGCATTTCATAGATGTTGAAAGAGCTAAAACTGCTTAGAAACAGGATTTGAACAAAAGCTTTCTGCACTTGGTACAAATACAGCAACAAATGTCTCTGTTCTGCTGTTAAGCAGAGTGGATTCAGATATTAAGAAAAATGTACAGTGACCCAAAATAAGAGAATCTCTCTTAAATTACTCAAACAGACAAGAATTACAAGGTGAAGGACACCCAGATATTAACTTCAGTGAGTGGTTAGTAAGTCTACTTTTTTTTTTTTTTCAGTCTGCCTCATCTTCCCATCTCCAAATTTCCAAAAGCTTCATCATTTCACGTTCATCAGTTTGAAACACAGAACACCAAATCCACCTTTGCACTAAGTCACCTTAACATGTAATTCAGTTGGGAACACAAGTTTTGCCATGATGCAAATCTGTGCTGAAAAGAAAAAGCTTTTTTTTGATATACCTCAGACACAGCATGAAAATTCCCCATTAAAAAGACGTATAAAACTGGGTATTGCTACAACCCTGAAGCCTTCATTTTCACATGAATTCACTCATGTAGCATTTAAGAAAACACACAATCTTAGAAATGAAGCCTGAGACAGAAAGCTGTGCATTTCCAAGCTCATGCATCAGCACAGGTCCATCAAGCAGCTCTGTACTGTAATTACCCACCCAGGGCTCATTGGGTTTCACATTTTCTATCAGCTTGTGCAGTATTTCAAGCTGTCACATCCAGTGACTTCAAGGTCACCAGTATTTTGTAGAACACCATCTATTTTGTCTTGCACTGGAACAAAATTTATTCAGGGTCACTGCAGAGAATGAAGCTACTGATTCTCAGCTTTTAGCCACGTTTGTCAGTAAGTTTCCAGCAATTTGGAAATCCTGCACTGGCTCCTATTTCTTTTTCTATTATTTCAGGCACAGGGTTTGTAGCCACATGACAATCTCACAGTATTCCTGTTCTATTATCCAGCAAAAAAACTCTTCTACAGCCTTCAGTATCAGTGAGGAAAGCACAACTCTCCCCCACCTTTGATCTCACTCCCCAAAACAGCTCTTACCATGTGTACCCACATTCCTTTTCCAGCCCATGCAAATCACACCCAGCTGCCACCTCCTTCCACCCACCCATTTCTCCTGGAGCATGCACTACACAAATATGGCAACAAATCTCCTCCTCCTCCACACAAAACCATCCCAACCTGCCCAACTGCACAGTTCAATCACCCTCTCTCAGATATATTAATTATGTCAACATGGAAGCAGCACATAATTTTAGACCTTTTTTTTCTTCTCTTTAGAGATACAGCTGTGACCAGTTTGTTTTTTTGTTGGTTTTTTTGGGTTTTTTTTAAGAGTAAGAATTACAAATACTCTGTTTACTTACATGAGGTGTCATCCAGCCACTCGATATGAGCAGGAGGATACTCTTTGAAGTAGGCAAAGATGTCCTGGGTACTCATCTCATCCACTCCACAAATGTAAATGGTGTCCAGTCTTACTTTAGGAATTGCTACAAAGGGGAAAAGACACAAAACTGGTACTTATTCCAAGCTTTCAGATTAGTACCATATGATTTTATAAAGCAAATAAATTAAAGAGGAACTAACTGAAATGAAGCATGACATAGACCATAACTTAATTAATTCTTCCACAATGCAAAACTTCAATAAATTGAGAAGTAAAAGAGGTTACAAGCACTGGTAGACACAGAAACTGGAGCAATCAAACAGCTTGAAAAACACTTTTTTTTTCCTCTTTGAACACTGCCAAAGTGCTATCATGAAGTACTAAAGAGCCAGAACAAAACAAGGCCCTGCACAAAGCACTTCCACTTGTACCACCTGATGGGGAGCCATTCCAGGCCACAGCTTAGCAGGTCCAAGCTGCCAGTTGGAAAAAAAGCCTTGAGAATTAACAGGGTGCCAAAAGCACCAATCTGTTGGGCACACATCCCTTGGCTTCTGTTCCAGCTTGCCATCAGTGCAGCTTCACTGGGTGTACAGCACAGAGTCTGATCTCCCTGTGCACAGGACACAGAGTTCTCCACGTGTACCCACACACTGCTCCAAGGTTTTTACAAAGCATTTAAAGATTCCTAAAGCAGCAGCGATCCAGAAGGTGAATACTGGGCATGTAACATTAGTAAATAAGGCACACAAAGAATGTTGTCTTCGTGCTGGGGTTGGTGAAACAAGGAGTGAACTGGCAAGCATCAGGTAGGTTAAAAAATGCAGATGAAAAGGTGGAAAAAACCCAAAGTGATTCTTTTTGGCGGTAATCTGGCAAAACCTCTGGGAATGCAGAAAATATTGCAGGATAAATCAAGTCAAGACACTGTGAGGAAGTTACTAAAGGGGTCTTTTCTCCTGACTGCTGGATGAACTCTCACCTTTCTTCATCATGTCCCGGTCCAGGGCCACGTTCCTCTGGGCCAGATTCACCTCAGCCCGAAAATGGAAGCGTTTGGCTCTTTGTTCCTTCTTCTCAATTGCTTCCTGCAAAATGCAAAACAATGCACTCAAACAGGAATCAAGAGCACCCTCAACAAACTGCACTGAGGACACTTAAAATCTACCAGACAGCAACAATTTATATTAATGGTTTTATTAATTCTGGAGAGAGCTTGTAGGTTTCAGAGTGTAGCAGTAGTTCACCAAAATATTTCTGTGCCACAGAACATTTTTTTATGTCAGTCCAGCAGTGGCAATCAGGATCATGGAAAACAAGGTGTCCTGGACAACACAGACTTCATAATGGAACAGGAACATTATCTAGTCCTTAATAACAAATATTAAATAAAACTTCTCTTTTAAAAGAAGCTTTTCTACCATAGGCAAAATTAATCTTTGAAGATTATAACCTTTTCCCCCCGTTTTTTAAATATATAAAAAAGTGTGAATTTGTTTCTCTGAGCATGAATTTAACACTGGAGAGCTGGCTCCAGAGAGCTTTTTAGACTGGCAACTCAGGCTCCTCTTATGCAGCTCATGAGCAACAGCCTGCCTGGAACTTGTGCAGTTTTGGGAACTGGCTGAGAAGCTCCCCATTCTCCATATTTTATTAGGAAACACTCCAGGTTTCTGGATCTTTGGAACATGCACTGTCATTCATGCCAGCTGTCTGAACACCAGGTTAAGCCTCTGTGCATGTTGAGGAAGAAAGAAATGAAATGGTTCCACTTCTCCAGTGGCAAAAATGACAAAATGCTGAAGAGCCATAGCACAAAAATTACCTTGGAAGTTACATCTATTCCAGTGATGAAACTTCCAGCTTTGTTTTCATATCTCCTACTGGTGTCCTGAAAGAAAGCAAAATGGTGATGAAATCTCAATGAGCACTGAAAGCAACACACTTGTTACACTGAAAAAGACACTTTATTATTTCTACAAGATATAGATCCTCTTTTCCTTGATCCAAGCTACATCCCTGGACAGAGAGGCACTCTGACGAAAGTGAAAATAAAAGCACAGGAAGTGAACCAAACTTCCCTCACTGTAAGGATTCTTTCCTTTGACGGAATTTAGTTCCTATGTCGGCTCCTGCCAAGCTGTTTTTCTCTTATCAATACTGGGAAAGTCATCAAACATCTTTCCCAAGTAAGACTTCCACAATTTTGGGTTTGGGTATAATTTCCTCGTAAAACATGAGCGGATGTAACAGTGACACCTGACTACTGAAATGTCAGTTTGCAGGTTTTAATCTCAGAAAGCAAGAACACCAAGCCACATCCACAATGAAACAAGTAACTTTTTATTCCTTTCATTATTTCAACCCCAAATTCCAAATACCAAGGTGAAACACTACTGTTTGGATACTGAGAGAGGGTAAAAATGGAGAATGAGGGGGGCAAAATTTACAAGTTTCCTGTCCATCACTTAAGATTGCTGAATTCAGAAAGGGACTAAACACCACAGGCCCTGGACCAATGACCCTATTCTGTGCCCTCCATTGTCTGGAGCTGTAAAATGGCATCTCTTCATTCTGACACCCTCAACTGGCAGCAGTTTGAAGCTGGAAGGACACCTCCTGCTTTTCTTTCCAGGAGTAAATGTGTTCTTTACACTCGTGTTGCAATAATTACTTTGGCTACAGGACCGTTTCTAGAAGTAGGTTGGTCTCAGTTTAGAAAGACCAAAGAACGCACAAAATCCAACCGCTTTTCTTAGTAACAGCACTAATGCTGCCAAATGGTCAGAGTTACTAGAAAAAGAAAAGCAAAATAAACATGATTTTTAAAGCTGAAAACCCCCACTGTCTGAGGTTGACTCACGGAGCACGAGGAAGCACAGCACGGTGCTGTCTCTCAGGCCACATGTTGGGTAGAAGCACAAGCACGTTGGTAGACCAGCTAATTAAAGATTAGCTTCCAAAACAATTTTCACCCAAGTTTTGAGAGCAAAAGAGTACTTAGGACTTTGAAACTGTGACCTATTTTCTGTTGTTAAATCTAATCCTACTAAAACTTGTACAGAAACTATCAGCGAGAGTGAAAAAGGCGAGAAAAACATCGGGAAGGAAACCCTCCAAAACCCCGCTCATCAGAGCGCACACTCCCAGCTCTGCTATCCCGCGGTCAGCCCCTGTTCCCTGCTCCAGGTATTCCCTGTGCTCCCGGCATCAAACATTCCCTGGACACTCTCCCACCCACAGCCTCCTCTACACCCCAACACTGCACCCCAAATCCTGTTCTCCACCGCCTCCTTTATTCCCTTCCTTCCCAAGCACATCCCGCCCGCTTCCTCATGGCTTGCTCCTGAGTCCCCTCATATCCCCTCTCCCACATCCCCGCTTTTCCCAAGAATCCCCCCAGAGTGCTCAGACACCTCCAACCGCCGGAGCCAGCCCCTCCTCGCCCACACCTCCCGGCCCTCACCGGGATGAGCTCCCGCAGCGAGCGTCTCACAGGGATGGTCTCCAGCTCTCCCTCTTCCACCTCCATGGGCTCGGGCTCGGCGCTGCGCGGCTCCGCCGTGGTCGTGCTCGCCTCCGCCTTCACGGAGATCCGCAGGCCCCGCACAGCCGCCATGGCTCCGCCAGGCCCGCCCAGCGCGGCCAGCGAGACGAGCGCGGCGCGGCACAGAGCGGCGGGGCGGCTCCGAGCGCGGAGAGCGGCCAGGAGCGCCGGGCGGGCGGAGCGCAGCGGCCCCGAGCGCCGCCCGCCGCAAGGCTCAGCTCAGCCCGGCAGCGCCGTGCGCCGAGCCCGGGGCACCCCCCGAGAGCCGGGGCACCCCCTGAGAGCTGGGGCACCCCCCGAGAGCCGGGGCACCCCTCGAGAGCCGGGGCACCCCCAGCCCGATGCACCCCCCGAGCCCAACGCACCGCGAAACCGGTGCACCCTGAATCCAACGCACCCCAGAGACCCAGCGCACCCCCTGAGCCCGGTGCACCCCCGGAGCCAAGCACAATGCGAATCCAGCGAATCCCAGAACCTCCCCGAGCCCCAGCGCATCCTTGAGCTCAGCGCAGCCCCAGGCCGGCACATCCCGGGCCGGACGGAGCCGGTTCAGGGCCCAGGGGCTCGGAGTGGAGAACGGCCACAGAGGCCGGGCAGAGCGCGGCTATAGCGGGCGAGAGGGCGGCCCCGCCTTGTCCCCGCGTACCCCCGGCCCCGGAAAAAAGCACGCGGAAAGCGGACAAACACAAAACTTAAATGCTTCCAAAACAAAGCTTTTTTTAAACTATCTGAACTCACAGTGTTGTTCTGAGGATCAGTTATCCTCTTTGTCCCCTTGTCCCAAGGTGTTCATTGTTCCAGGAGAGCAGCCTTGGCTCCTCTTGGCCTAAATAAACCACATGCTTTCACCGCTCCCATGGAAAAACTTCTCCATTCCCCTAATTACACTAATCATCTCCATTCCCTCACACACAGCAGACCAGAGCCTTGTTCTAGCTGAGGATTTGCTCCCGCCTTGGCATCGTTATTTCACATCACAACTGCCAGGCTATACAGCCACATCCCATTGTGATTGTGTGTTATCATCATACCACTAACAATTCCTATCACTTCTCCAGCGGCAGAACCCTTCCCTCCAGCTCAGGCTCCTCTATGCCTCATTTCTGCACATGTTACAAATAAACCCCCTCTGGTCCATCCCCTGTGACACATCACTCTCTTTCTGAACTGATGGTACTTCCCAGGAAAATTCAAATTTAGACTTTGTCACAAAGACATTTCCCAGCTGGCAGCATAAAGGCTCCTCCCCTTACACAAAATCCAGCGGGATCAAGAGGTCATTCTACCCATCACCTATCAATCAATAATTCCAAGATTATTTATTCTCAAATCTTCAGGCACAGCTCGTTACACAATGGCTCATGTCACTGTTCACCAAAAGTGCTGCATTTGGCACTGACATCCCACAGCAGCACCTGGCAGGAACTTCTGACACAGGTGACACTTCCAAGCCAGGTGGGAAGCCAGGTTCCACATGAGATGAAGGAAAGGAATAAACAGGACACAGGCACCTCCTGCAAGCAGCTGAGCCTGAACTAATTGCAAGAGGAAACATTTCTGTGGAAGACATGCTATTTCTCCAGGTCACAGGGGAAAGGAACCAAGAGATGGATCTTCTTCAATTTTAGTTTTCCAAGTAGGACAGTATTGCCATGTGATCTAGACCAGCTTGACAAAGCCAAACTCTTCAAGGAGCACTTGGGTCAGGGTTATGTGACACCAGGTCACCTTGCACTGCTGTCACCAGATGAACCTTGGGCTAACCCAGGTGTTTCCTGATTTTGTTTTAACATCCCTTGGATGTCACCTCAGGCAGAACATTGCTGTACTACAGCACTTGGCACCTTTTCAAAATTCACTCATTGCACTCAGCAAGAAACTTTCTACTGATTGACTGTGGCTTTAGACGCACTGCCAACATTTTAGAGCTTCTTAGGAGAAAAAACAATCTCTGGCAAACTGGTGGGGATAATAAAATCAGGAGAGGGAAAGCAAACCTGTGTAACAGTGGGGCTTTTTACTGCCAGGTGAGTTAATACAATGTTTTCACAATATTTTGTAATTTCTTTCAGGATCTTGTAATTAACAGTGAGTTCTTCAGTGTTTCAAGCTGGTTTAGTTTTATTTTTCTGAGACTGTGTCCCAGAGCTTTGTTTTTCTTTCACATTCCTCTCTGCAATCCCCCTGCCTGTGAGAGATCACCTGAACTCTTCAAATGTTAATCGTTTTCAAGCTTGTAGGAAGCAGGTTCGGGCAGAAGGTCTCTGCCCCTTGTGCAGCAGGGATGGGTGAAGGGTGATAAACTACTGAGGGATGCAGCGTTTAAACAGGGGAGGAAAAAGAAATTTGGGAAAGGCTACCAAGAAATGCCAAGTAAGGAAAGGCTTTTACAAATAATGAAGCTAAGAAAGTGACTGTAGAAGAGAAGCTGGATAACCTGGAAGTGATCAAGGCCAGGTTGGATGGAGCTCTCAACAACCTGCCCTAGAGGAAGGTGTCCCTGTCCACGGCTGGGGGTCGGACCTGGATGATCTGCGGGGTCCCTTCCAACCCAAACTATTCCATGATGCTCTGAAATCATTCCAGCATAAAAACACCCACGGGAGCGAGTTGGGGCAGGAGCGTTATTGGTTTCCCAGCTGTGACCACCAGAGGGAGCTCGTGCAACAGAATTCCCCACGTGAGCGAAAACCAAACCCAAAACCTGGGGGAAAACACCAATTCCTGCAGGTTTGGGATCGGCTAAAAACAGGAGATAAGGACCGAAGAGGGAGGGGGGGGGAAAAGAAAAATCTATATGCCCTCAAAAAAGGAGACTTTTATGCAGTGGTCTGGCAGGAGCCAGAAAAAATGATGAATTTTGCCCTAATAAAATCTTGGTTCATTGTTTGTTTGAGGTCAGTGAGCACTGAACAGAACGGACACAGGTTCCTGCGGATATGATTTAACTCTGCTGCCGTCCTGGGCTCTCAGCAAGGATCTGCAGCTTTTCATACCCGTGAAAAACCCAGTGGAAGTGTGTGTGCTATTCTTGCAGCTGGCCAGCAAACCCCACACATCACCAACTGGGACTGCCTTTGAAATGGATTAGGGCTCGCTCCTACCTCCAGTCCATCTGGGGAGAGAACAGCATCAGCAGAGGAAGGATGTTCATTTGTGAGGCTGAAATCAAGAACCTGGTGTTTTCTTATGGCTTTGATGAACCACAGGCTCCCCACCTGTGAGAGGGAATATTTTCTCGCTGGGGTATTGTGAAGGTTAGGGGACACAATGCCAGAGTCCCATCCAGGAGCCAGCTACAAGGCCCTACAAAAAGGCAGGATATTGGGAGGCAGGGAGGAGCACAGCACCCTCACAGTCAGGGACAGCTGTGCTCTGACATTGTTCATGCAAGTGCTGCCACAGGGAGGTGACACAGTTGAAAAAGCACATTCCTTTCCGGGAAAAAGAGCTGAGCAGAGCTGGAGCAGAATTCTACACACATTGACAGATGTTAGTCTGAGATTTAAGAGATCTTGGAGAACGAGCTAAAAGTGGTAAATATTGCTTTGTTTCTTACAGATATAATTCTTAATTTGTGCATGCCCACACACACATGGTTCTTCTCTGGCACCACTGGAACTTAAGCTCTTCCCTGTTGCAGACCTCCGTGGTAATTCAGTCAGTGAACTGCCCTGAATAAAACGAAACTTTTTGTTTCACAGGGCTATTTTTAACCTAGAACAGCTCATTGGCCCAATTCAGTGTGTAGTCCCATGAAAAGCAGCTGTGCTGGCACAGCCATGGGGTGGGAATATGTGTCTGGCAAGGAGGATGAGGACAGAAGTTGCTGGCACAGCCCTGAAGGAAAACACAGTGAGCTGCAGCCTTTAATGTACAAAATCACAGAATATCGTGAGCTGGAAGGGACCCACCAGGATCATCCAGGCCAACTCCTGGCCCTGCACAGACACCCCAACGATCCCAGCCTGTGCATCCCTGGGAGTGTTGTCCCAATTCTCCTGGAGCTCTGGCAGCCTCACAGCCATTCCCATTCCCTGGGGAGCCTGGGCAGTGCCCCAGAACCCTCTGGGGAAGAACCTTTCCCTGATATCCAACCTAAACCTCCCCGACACAGCTCCTGCTCTTCCTTTGGGTCCTGTCCCTGGTCACAGAGCAGAAGCTGGTGCTGCCCCTCAGGATGATATTGAAGACCACAATGAGCTCTGACCTCAGGCTGAGCAAACCAAGTGACTTCAGTCCATTCTCATAAGGTTTTCTCTCCAGACCCTTCCTCATCTTTGTAGCCTCCTCAGGCAAGGAATGGTGTGGTAGCAAGGCCAGGGAAGGGATGGTCCCCCTGTGCTGGGCACTGGTAAGATGACATTCGAGCACTGTGTGCAGTTCTGGACCCCTCAATTCAGGAAGGACATGGAGGGGCTGGAGCATGACCAGAGAGGGGAACAGAACTGGGGAAAGATCTGGAGAACCAGGAGAGGCTGAGGGAGCCAGGAGTGCTGAGTCCAGAGAAAAACCTGGCTTTCCACAACTGCTGGAAAGGAGGTTGGATCCAGGTGTGGGTCGGGCTCTGCTCCCAGGGAACAAGGGATAGGACAAAGGGGAAACGGCCTCAAGCTGTGTCAGCGGAGGTTTGGGCTGGACATCAGGAAAAACTTCTTCCCAGGAAAGGTAATTAGACATTGGACCGGGCTGCCCAGGGATGTGAGGGAGTCACCGTGCTGGGAAGTGTTCAAGAAGCGACGGGACGCGGAACTCTGATCTGG
>VZSR01002145.1:4750177-4883688 GCA_013398615.1 Brachypodius melanocephalos | reverse complement strand
CGAGGGCCCCGGGGCCCCGGGTGAGTGACCCCCAGGGCTGGCGGTGCCCGCAGCCCCGGGCAGGGCAGCCGGGGCGGCTCCGCTGGGCGCCCGGGCGGTGTTTGCAGGCGTGGAGCGCTTTGTGGTGGAATTAAGCCGTGTTCCGGAGCTGGGGCCGCTGCCCAGGCAGAGCCGTCTGTCCGCACCTGCCGTCCTGTGCCACATGAAATGCAGCGTCCTGGAGTTGGGCATCCTGCAGCTCCAGCCTCGCACCTCTTTGTTTTCCTAACCCCCTTAGCGATAATTCATAGCTTTTCCGTGTCATCTCAGCCGCGAGATGGTTCTGTAGTAGTGTCATCCCCAAAGTGTGACTTCTGATAAGGCAGTTTTGCGTTATCAGGGAGCCTGAGTTCGTGTGGGGAGTTTGAGTGGTGGGAACTCTTCAGGATGTAAAGGCAATGGTTTCTTTAAATCAGATGTGAAGTTCAGTTTCTTTCCCCTTGAAAGGAGAAGTTCGATAATATTTCTCATCAACCGAACGTGTAGTAATGAAAACAACACGTTTAAGTGTAACACCTCAAGAGCAGAAGGTGTTGATTGTGCCCGAGGGAGAAGCTCCGTGAGAAGCAGCGTTTTTGCTGTTTAGTCCCAGCAGTGCAGAACCCTTGGATGTGTCAGAACGTGCAGTCCAAAGGCAGCGGTGTCCCTCCTGTGGGGATTAGTGAAGTTGGTACTGGAACTGCTCGAGTGTGGATATTAATTTTTGCAAAATGATGCGGATGTGTGATTGGCATCTCAGCAAGGAGCCACTAGATAATTTTTAATTATAGTAAACCTGTGTAATAAGAGATTTGGTGAACGCATTTGGCAGAAAGTAGATAGAGAAACTCTGGTTTAGATCTATGGGTGGAATAAGAAACCAGAATTGGAAAGATGTAACAAGACTTGTTTTATTTTTCAGTCTCTGTACAGAGTGGTTGACTAAGGAGATAATCTGAGAGAAACCAAAATTAGTGCCAGTAGGTTTGCACGGTCATACGGGGGAAGCATTTCAGATTGGAAAAATGGGGAAAGTCTAAACTTATCCTGTTTATCCCAGGAACCTCCTGGAGCTGCACAGTGCACTCAAGTTACAGAACTCCACAGGCAGAAGTTAAAGGTGGCTGAATTCAGCTGAAAGTGGAAGTTACTGCTGCTGTGGGGGGTCAGAATGTGGTGGGCTCCCTGTTGTTTCACGTGTGTGCAGACAGAGGTATGGTGCTGTAATTGCTGACAAGGATGGCTGGTGTTGTGTAGAGCAGAGTCAGTCACCAGCATGGTTTGTTGTGAATCCAAAATTGGATTTTAAACACAGTAAAAAACACTGGGTCATGAGTGTCTGTCACTTCTGGACAGTTATTTTTTGGGAAGCAACTCATCTCTGGATAAACAGTGGCATCACTTCAGTACAGCCATCCTCACGTTTTTCTTGTGTCACATGCTAAGCTCAGTAACATTTTGTGGCATTCTGTGGCCTGGCTTTGGTTAAATCATGAAATACCTTGTAATTCTCTTCTGTTTTAAAAGAGTAGCTGTGTAAGCTGGTGGCACAGTAGGCTTAATATATCTGAAAAAGTATAATTATGTTTTGGTTGGTCTCCTTTTTATTTGTCTCCTGGATGTTCTTGGGAGGGGTGATGCATCACTCCTGCATTACAGACACTCCCACACTGATTTTAGTAATTTTAATTAAATCATGCCTCCATGCTGATACTGCTGTCTTCACACTCCAACCAAAGAAGCTGCTGGGGAGGTGTATATTAAATTATACTTCAAGTGTAATTAAGGTGCACATTCAGAAAAAAAAAAAAAAAGTGGGAGGTTGTTCTGCAGTGGAAGGGAGGTGAAAACATTAGTAGAAGATTGGAGATTATTTTGTGTTTGGGTAGGGAAGTTAATGCAGTAAAAAGAGTTAAGTGTTTGCAAGTTGTCCTGCTTGTTTATTGTGGCCAAGGTAAAACATTAGGAAAAACAAAATCACTATATTCCTGTATGGTACAATTTTGTTAGCAGTTTATTGTTTGGCAAATGCACAGGTCTCTCTGGGAAATTTGAATATTCCAGGTTGGATTCTTGGGTTGATTTTGGTTGGGCTCAGTGTCTGTGAAATTCCTGGCTGCTCTCAGGGATAGGAAAACTTCAGCATAGAATGAATGAGATGAGGAACTTTGGCTTCCTGAAAATCACAATGTCACAAAAGCATGATACTGTCTTTGATTTCTAAAGTATAAAGTAAAGTTGCAAACTCTTTCTTAAATTGATGTTTTGACTGATGCTGCAATTTCTAACTTGTTCCAGGTGATTTTTCAGAGCAACAAAGAAAAAAAGAATTGAACAGAACTTTTTATGTCTTCCTGGAATGTTTTAAGGATGTTAAAAAAACAGGATAAATCACTGAATTGTGGGAAAGAAAAACATTTTGTTTTCAGTGGAAGTGGATCATTTGTGATGAAGTATCACAGTTATGGCTAAAGAAATCCCAAACAAGACAAAGTGCTCCATGCAGGCATTAGCATGGTGATGGACACCAGAGGAAATATTAAATATATCATGTGTTTGCAATTTGACATGGGGGCTTGGGGTAAAAATGTGTGATATGCACTGAAAAATGCCTGAAATACCTAAAGATAGAAATGGTCTGTTGAGAGTGCAGCATTATAAAGACAGAAGCCTTATAATGTTATTAAATTTATCTATCTGAAGTAGGCAAATATGACAGATAAAATGCAGAAATTGATGTTTTCACCATTTATGAGTTTTAAGAACATGATTCTGAATGTAATGCTTCTAAATTGCTTCCATTGTGACTGAACTTCCTGGAATCATGGAATCCATACAGAATGATACCCACACTGAGCTCTGGATGAAGTGGCTTTAGGGATGTGTGAGCAGAGTGATTTAACTCTGATGCTTGTTTTTTTTTTTTACTTTTATATTGAGATCAAAATATATTTAAATGCAAACTAATTGCAAAGAAAGTCCCTGTATTAGACTTTAGAAAGTCCCTGTATTAGACATCTGCTCTTATCCTCTGATGATCTGCAGAAATGAGTCTGTAACTCCTGAGTGAATATTTTCCTGGTGTGCTCAGAGCTCTTCCACTCAATAGAGTTTTATGTTTTTATGGGGTGTTCATGGGATTTGTTTGTTCTGCTCAGCACGAGTAGGAAGGTACTTGAGAACAAGGAAAAAAGGTGTCCCCGTGGGGGTGGGGGAAGCACAAGGGCTGGAATGTGGTGCTCTCAGAGCCCAGTTCCCATATGCTCCAGGAGGAAGTGGCTTACATCACTGGGGTATCTTACTGGTTCCCTGTGTGATAAGAGTAGTGATAAGCCCTAAACACACTCTGAATTGGGAAAGGGAACCACCCTTACAGAATAAAACCAGATGCAAAGATAAAGACCTGTATTTCTGTGAAGGAAAAGCTTTCCAAAGCTTGGGAATAAAGAGCAAACTCCCTATTGACACTAAGAGTTGGAGTGAAGAGAGAAATGCAAACCCCCTGAGATGTCTGAAAAAGTGAGAAGTTGCTCTGTGGTTTCACCACCTGCCCAATCAGTAGAATATTGCATGGTTTATAGCCCTAATTCCCCAGTATCTGTACAATATTTAAAACATATACAAGCACCTTTTCCCAGACTGACACAAAGACAGCACAGTGTCAGAGGGTTGTGACAGGAGGGAATCATAAACACAGAACTGATATGAGCCAGGTTTGAAACTTTCCTCAATTGTGGGACCCTTTGGATTTTAACTTTTTCCTCACCTTTCAGAGAGCAGGGGGGGTTGTGGCATGCTGAGATGGCTGGAGTTAGATTAGTGCAGATGGAGTAAGGGAGAAGGAGGATCCTCAGCCCTTTGTGCTTCTCATTCATAAAGTTAATCTTGCTCAGCTGAGCAGTGCTGGAGGTGGAGGTGCTCCCTGAGCAGCTCTTCCTCTTCAGCTGTGGCAGGCTGCAGAAAGAGAATTTCCAGTACTCAAGTGTCCCAACTTTCACAGGAAGTGACTGAAGTTCCTCCAGGATCTGGACTCACCTTTCCATGCTTGTGCCCTTCCTGGGAGCCCTCAGAAGATGTGCACACTGTTCAAAAAAGAGGCTGAAGAATTCCTGTGGGCTTGAAATCTGTTAATCTTTGGATTTCATTATACCAGGGAATGACAAAACTTGGGAGCATGTAAGGAGTGGAATAATTTCCCCACTGCATGTGAGTGCATTCCCACTGCATCACTGAGTTCATTCTAGCTGAACGAGAGTATCCACAAAAGACTTAAACTGATGGAAAATTTTCCACTTGCATGGGAAGGTGCAGTTGATTTTATTTCCAATCTGCATTTTACCAACTATGACTTTGAACTATGTTGTCTTTGTAATGCCTGTTTCAGCTAAATTTTAGGAGTCTTCTATTTAAGTTCTTCAGACAATTATGAGGTTGCTGCCCTTGTATTATTTGATGATTAATTTTGACATAGTTTGTAGATCTCTTGTTCTAGGTCTTCTCAGATTTCTGTAGCTGCCTTATATTTTTTTAAAAAAAGAAAAGCATCACAAATGCACTTGGTTTCCTGGCAGTGTGGTTTTTGTGAGGGTAACAGCTCTCCTTTCTGATGCTATTCTGTCCCTTCAAGGATTGCACTGATCTTTCTGATCCCAGAATTTGGAGGGTCTGTGTCCTCTGGCTGTTGTTCAGCTGTGCAAAACACCTCTTAGGATCTGATTTTCCAGGATGCAGTACAGTGATTTCTGTCACTCCTTCTCTGTACATAATGTTCCAGAGGACTTTTCTTCTTAAAGTCCAACTTGTATTCAGGTACACTTGGCAAACCCCTCAGGCTGTTGTGCATTAATTCAAGAGGGTGAACATGTTCCAAAGGGAAAAAAAAAAAAACCCACACTCCAAAATGCCTTGTTCATCCTGGTGAAGATTGACCAGGCGGATGAATGTTACTGATGAACTGCTCATTCCCTGTGACCTGTGAAGATTTTTCTGTGAATCCCTACATTGCTGAGACAGAACTCAGCCCCTTGGCTGAGTCAGCTTGTAGCAGGTTTCACTGAGGTAAATTGGTGTTTCAGGCTCTATTTCTGTCATGTGGATTAAGTTCCGTGTCAGTGAACTTTCCTGAGATTCAGTCTTCTCCATGTGGCTGCAAAGAACTTTGTTGCCCTGCTCTTAAAGTTCCCATGACTTTTTACTCAAATGTCAAGCCTTGATCCTTTAAGGTTCACAGCTAAAGCAGTGCTAGATATTTGCTCATATTGCTGTTACCAGGTTGGTTTGAAAGCTGATGTATTTCCCACTTGGTTTCCCATTTCTAACTCTAATGGACGTGCAGCATTCCCAGATTGTGTTTTACACCAGGCTGTTCAGAAGTGGTGTAGCCATGCTGCCTGTCCAGCCAGAATTCATGTCCTGTGAGCCCACAGAGCTGACAGTGCCACTGGGATGAAATTCCAGGGTCCTGGCCAAGTCTAGAGCTCGAAGTTACGTCTCAGCAACAAAAGTTGAGGGAGTTTTGCATCCTCTCAGCACTACACTTTGGGAGAATATGATGGATTCTTAATTTTCTTCCCATGCTGAGCTCGCGTTTCTCACTGATAATTACATTAACTTCCTTTATCTCTTGGTGATGCCAGTTTGCAGGGGTTTTTTGCAGTTTTTTGAGGCTACTGCTTTTGGGTTTTGGCTCACTGTGTTTCTATTCATTTCTTTTGAGAGCCTTTCAGGGCTGTTAAAGCGTGCAGACGTGCATTTTCCAATGACTTAGTTCTGCTCCTTCAAATTTCCTTTAACCAGCTCCACTAATGCTCCTGTTCCTTCAGGATACTTCAGAACTCATTTCTTGGGTGTTTGTGTTGATCTTATTGAATCTGCCCTTTTCTCTGTTAGAACCCCTTTTTGGTTTCCTGAAAGAAGTTGTTGTAACATTAGATTTCCATGCTGACAGTGCTACTTTGCAGGAAGTTTTGGATCAGTGACAGCTTGAAGGATTCTGCTAGCTTTGTACTCCAGAGCTAAGGCTTGAGACTGTTAGATATTCCCTGCAGAGAAAACAGACTTGCAAAGTAAGCATCTCTTTCTTGCTAAGAGTTACTCATTAAAATATAAATCTTTTCATCTGCTCTCCCTTCCCCCAGCATTCCCTAGTTCTTCCCACAACTGGTTGCATGGGCCATGGTGGAAATAGAACATTGTGTGTGTGTTTTTCCTCAGCTGAGCCTGAAGAACATAAAGTGGAAAAAAAAAGCACAGCACACAGATTGGAAATGGATATTCTGCACTTTGATGCTTGTAATGGCTTGGATGTGAACATCATCTGTATTCCAGTGTATTTGAGGTTTGGATTTATAGGTTAGGCTCCATCTGACAAACGTGGCAAAGAAGCTACAAGACTTGAGATGAAAAGACTGAGTCATACCTGTTATGAAAATATATGTTGTTGGTTTGCATTGCATAGAATGGAGATAATTTTCTTTACTGGTACCTTTTATCAAAATGAAGAATACCTTCATTTGCTCAATCACTTGTTGGCTGCCGTGCAAAGCAGTTTTCTGTAGTGTCCATGCCTTTAACTCAAGGTGTTACAACAGGTAAATAACCATTATTGCGGTGGTGTTCTTTGGAAATAGATCTGAACAGCAGAACAGTTCAAAAAAATAATTTCCTTGAAATTTACCTCCTATATTTAGAGTATAAAACAGGAGAATTGTACAGGCTCCGGAGAAATCCTGATGTACTGAACATTTTCATCTGTTGGGTCCATATAACATTGAAAGAAACAAGGATATTTTTAGCCTAATTCGGGAAGTTTGGCAGTGCCAAAGAATTTCTCTTTTCCTTCCTTGACAAAATCTTTTTAAAAAAACCTGTACTCATGATCATGATAGTGCTGCCTTTGATTGAAAATGCTCAGAAAAGCAGACTAGGATGTCAAGGTGATCGAATTTGGTGTTGGAATACTTCTGTTTAAATGTATTTGTCTTCTCAAATGTTTGATTTATAGTTTTAATGCTCTCTTTGACATGTTGCCTTCTCTTTTCAGGGTCGAATCCCACCAGATTTCGAATAGGTGACCAAGAGTTTGATTCTTTGCCATCTTTACTGGAATTCTACAAAATACACTATTTGGACACTACAACCTTGATAGAACCCGTTTCGCGCTCGAGGCAGAATAGCGGGGTTATCCTCAGGCAGGAGGAGGCCGAGTATGTGCGAGCTCTCTTTGACTTTAATGGCAATGATGAGGAAGACCTCCCCTTTAAGAAAGGAGACATACTGAGAATCCGGGATAAACCTGAAGAGCAGTGGTGGAACGCAGAAGACAGCGAAGGGAAGAGGGGAATGATACCCGTTCCTTACGTCGAGAAGTATAGACCTTCCTCTGCTTCAGTCCCCACTCTGATTGGAGGTAACCAGGATAGTTCCCACCCACAACCACTGGGTGGGCCGGAGCCAGGGCCCTATGCCCAGCCCAGCATCAACACTCCGCTCCCTAACCTTCAGAATGGCCCTATTTATGCCCGGGTTATCCAGAAGCGAGTCCCTAATGCCTACGACAAGACAGCCTTGGCTTTGGAGGTACATAATGGGCAAAATTTAGAAGGAAGAGATCTGTTCAAGGGATTTCCCTTTCGCTCATGTGGTAGTTTTGGAGGAATGAGAAAGGGAAAAGCTTCGTAATACTGGTTTTACATCGTGATTGTTAAGCTGTGGATAAAATGAGTGACTCCAGTCACTTGTAAATTAGATTATTGTTGGTTATTATTAGGTTACTGAACCAGTATCGTGTCTGTTGTCAACCATCACTAACAAGTGTTTCCCCATCCATGTTTTCAGTTTATTTTGGGAGGGAGGGAGAGGGAGCAGCTCATAAATTGTGTGTCTGAACCTGTGTTTGCTGTTGTGTGCCTCACCACAATCTGTACAAGGTGTGCTGGGTTGTTTGTTGGGTTGTGTTGTGTTGGGTATTTTTATTCTCCCCAATGTGTCAGCAGTTTTAAAGCAATCAGTGGAAACATTGATACACTTTGAAATTACATGGACTGAGATGATGATCACACACAGAATTTAATTGTAACATCACCTCAAGCAGATTACTTCGGGTTTAGGTTTGAGGCAGGAGCATTTTACAATTTACACCACAATTATTAGGCCTGGTATAGAGCAGTGATTGATGGAGTAGGGTTTGTAGTAAAGCACTGAGTTTTCCCCAGGTTGATTCACTTCCTGACAGGCTCAAGTGATTGCACAGGCCCTTTTTGATTTGTCTTTTTTCTTCTTAAAAAGGTGACTGAAGTGCTCTATCTCTCCACATCAGACAGTTCTCCCCCAAGTTACATTTGAGGAAATTGAGACTAAGGTATTCCCTGTGGCAGACCTTTGCCTTAGGATATGTAAATTGTAGCCTTTAATCTAGGCTTTCTTTGAGCTAGAGGCTCTGGAATTTCCTGATACCTAATTGACTTCCTGTTTATATAACATTTTAAGTACTTGGGAAAAAACAGTTTCCCGTGCTGAGTCAGAGCATCTCCTCTCCACTCTCAAATACTTTGTGTAATTGTGCATAGCACAAAAGGCACTCCAGGACTTCAGTGATGTGGCAGCTGTAGGTGTGTGTCTGGTACAGAACTGGGAGATGCAGCACATGCTGCAGATGGATAATTGATGTACAGCCTGGCAGATGGGAATTCTTTCCCATGTAGGTAGTAAATATACTCTGAGCTGCTAAACATTTCTCTTATAGGTCTGAATATTTTTGGGTTGAGAAACAGATACAGAAATTTCTGTAAACTCACCAGGTTTTGGGGAAATATGAGGATTTTTACCCTTCAAACGCTCATAAAGGCTAAAATGCTGTCTCTTTGCCTCTTTTTCTCACTCTTTCCACCCAGTTATCTCCTGGAGTTTGGGAATATTCCTGAATGCAGGAATTCCCAAATATCTGTTGTAATTACCAGATGTTAGATTGGTTTTGCCCCAGTTGGGGCCCCTGGATTGGATAGCCCCTGGATACTGTTCTGGCATATTTAGCAAAACCTTTTACTTTTCTTTCTGAATTTTGCATTCTCTTAACCTTAACTTCACACTTTATTCCACTAAAGAACTGCCCAGTGCAGGATTTGGGAGCATGGAGTGAAATAGGGAGAGTGAGGAAATGCTGCTAATCCAGGCCATAAGCAACTTAGAGTGAAAGGAAATGCTTTCCACGCTGGAGAATAGCTTGTGAGTGCCAGGGCTGATCTTAGGTTAGTTCAATCCTCTTCACCAAAACTCACATGATCTGGCAAGAGTGCTGCGCTGTAGGAAGAGCTGTTTTGTGGGTAACACCTCTCTTTTCTGAGCTGCCTTACACCTCTAATGTCTTTTACTAACTGATGGGAAAGGCTGAGTAGCTGAAGTGTTTGGGAGGGGCAGCTGAGAAGTGTCAGCTCAGCTTGGTTGTGTGACCACAGGAGATTTCCGGTGTCCATAAATGGCCTTTGTGGGCCTCTTAAAATTATTGAAATATTTATCAGGTGGACACCTTGGCCCTCTTGGTTAGGGTGTTGTATTCCTGTCTTACTCTCCATTTAAGAAATGCAATAGCAATGGTGGTTCTTTGTTCTGTATGTAATACTGCAAACATTTAATTTTAAAAAGGGAGACATTTTATCACTGCTTCTAGTGGCCTTCAAAGCTTTGCAGCTTTTATCACTTCCAATCACAATGTTACTGAGTTGCTTTTAATGTCTGTACAGGAAAAAACAATATGCACTTCGTTTTCTCCATCCTGTCTATCAAAGTGCTGTTTCTTGTTGTCTCCTTTTTCCACGTTCCCTTTCACTTCATGGTGTTCCTTCTCTGTTTATTTAGAGATCTCTTTCTTAGATAACTTAGTAGAGAGCGTCATGTAAATCTTATCAGACCATTTTTGCCCAGACCTCTTTATAAATACAAGCAAGTGGGATTCTTTCCAAAAGAAAACTCTTATCCTTAAATCTGGCAATATTCATGGGAGGGGGTGGATCCCACTGCTTCTCTTAGAAAAATAGATTCTTAACATCAAACAGTTTTTGCCCAAACTGCAAACAGAATATCTGTGCTGTTCTGTTATTTTAAGCCTGACGTGCTTTTGAAGAGTTCAAGGAAGGAGGATCAGAGCAGGTGATGTTCTAATAAAGTCTGTGCTCTATTATGGAAAAAAAGATTCAGCAGGAGAGGTTAGCATTTATTTTGCATGTAACTGGACCTATGCAAGGAGTTTTCAGTCTATTTTAAGAGAAGATAGAGGAGAAAAAGGGAAGATCTGTGTGGTGAATGACTCTGAGATCGATCGATTTATTTTTTTTCTTTGTAACAGTAGCAGAACTCTGCCACCTTGACCTCACCAAAGAGGAGTACTTGGAATAAAACCACAGCATACAGAAGTCTTCACTTGAACCTTCAGTTTTGCTTTGAAGCATATGGGGTATATTTAGTTTTAAAACTTCTGATGAAGACTGAGACAAAGCTGGCTTTCTAGCAGGGTACAGTGTTGTCCCTGAGGCGCTGTGCTTGGTGGGATGATGCACTATGGAATAATGTTGCCATAAATCAATGCTAAAAGTGAGGAGAATTCAGAGACAACATCCACTCCTAGCCTAAAGGTTTTAAAACTTCAACACTTGTAATAAGTTATTTTTGGAAAGGTTCTCTGTATTGTCTTCAGGAGAGTGATTGAACTATAGCTCACTAGGCAGAGGCTTGAAGCAGATCTGGAAAGATCTTTCAGTTAGTCAGGATCTAATGGAGCCATTTTATTAAGGAGCATTTGTGAAATGGTCCTTGCTTGTTTAAAGTTAGTCCTGCTTTGGCAGATGTAAAGGTGTATATATATAAGAATGAATGAGAAAGTTTATAAATGAAATGGGAGAGAAAAATTGTATCAGTGTGTCTGCTAAATGAAATTACTGTACTGGGAAAAGAGGAATGTTTAATCTAAGAGGTGTCCTCATGTAACAATGACTGAAATGCAGCTTTCAAGTGTAGCTCCGTACAGTAAGGGGAATTCATAATTGAGTGACCCGGAAACATCTCTGGAAACCAAAAACCAGCTACAGGATGCTCTGGGAGAGAGGGAGTTTCACAAGCATCCAATACTGTAACTCAGTGTCAGTGCTCTGTTGAACCCACCTTTTGCAGGTGAGTTTATTGTAAGGCATCCAAGATAAACCCCAATGAACACTAATTAGAGTGTGGGAGCAGAGCAGAGGCCAACAGTCTTAAGACAGCAAACTTCAGTGCAAGTTGTGCTTTTCCCTTCCCAGTGGGTTGGAGGTTAAACACTGTTCTGGTGAAGGCTGATCTGTAGATTTTATCCAGGTCTGAAGCAGTTTCAAGTTATCTGAGGCGTTGTTCTGGTAATGGCTGTGATTAGGAAATCAGATTTTCCACTTCTAGTATTGTCACATTGAATCTTATCCTTGTTAAATTATAGCTGATGTACTGTTTTGGTCAGCAGAGTATTTTTGTTGGTACAACCCCCCAGTGGTTATTAGCAGTAGCAAAATTATACAAACCGCATGATTAAATTCCTAAAGAGCTGAAGTTTGCATTCAGTACTGGAGGAGGGCTTCCTTTTTGCCTGTAGCTAATACATAAGAGGATTTTCTTCAAAATATGATTCATTAAAATGTCTATACTAATGACTACAAAAGGCAAAAATAAAGCTACAGCAAGAGTCCCAATGGGCCTCTCATTACCAGATAAGTAATCATGAGAGGTATGGGAAGCTTAATTAAATGTCTGTGAAAGGGGTTGAATTTATGAACTGTTAAAAGCTGTTCTGGCAAAAGATTGTAAGTGATTAAAACCTGTAAAGTTAATGGAGATTGGTAACATCTGAAATTGTTTTCCTTGTTCTTTGTTGGCTGCTCGGAAAGTGCAAATAATGAGGTTGTGTTTTGGATGGATTTGGAACACAGTGATGAGCATCTGTATAAACTATAACTCTCTAATATTCAGTGAATTTCTGGATGAAGTGCAGTGAGGTCTTTGGCCACACCTTCAGAGATTATTTACAGTATTAGTGAAAGAAAATAGTGTATCCATCCCAAAAGCTTCCTCCATCTGTAATGTGGGAAAAATTCTAAAAACCGTTGTACGTTACTCATAAATCAGATTATTGATAGAATTCTCCAGAGGGGTAGAAATGGGTAGGCAGCTTTTCAGTGGTGCATTCATTAACTCTCCAGTGAGTGTCTTTGCAATGTAAATTGTGCTTCCTCGGGTTGTGTAAGTGCCACTTAATTGAAGTACCCTTAAACATGAAACAGAGTTGGGGACTGATCAGACCTAGGCTTGTGTCCTGATTTGACCTACCTGCACAGCCCTGGGAAGTGCCTGCAGTGCAGTTTGTCCCTGTGTCACAGGGGAATGATAAATGTTGTCTTTGGAATTGGTGCTGGCAATATTAGGGTGGAGATTAGGAGATGCATTCCTGGGCAAGAGGGAGAGGGCATCAGTTGTCTTCACTCTTCCCATGAGTGCTGGACTTGGCAGTGCTGTGTTAATGGCTGGACTGGATGACCCTCAAGATCTTTTCCAACCTAAACAATTCTGTGATTCAGTGGGATTTATTTCTCTGAAAAATCCATGCTGGCAAAAACTGAAATGTCATCTGGCTTTGCCTTTGGTAGTGGCTGACTGTGGATGCCAAGAGCAAGAACAGAGCAGCCTTACGGCACTTCTTATACACCTGTTACACTCTGTGAAGAGAGAGAGATCTTCCACTTTCCACAACTTGAAAAGTGGAATTTCAAAACTCAGGAGCAGTTGAGCTTGCAGATGAGCGTCCATTTGGTCCAGGTGCAAACCTTTCCTGCTTTATGAGGCTCCGGATGGAGTCCCAGCAGTGTGCAGGCCTCTGTCAGCCCAGCAAGGCACATTTATCAGGATAGCACCTGATGACAGGTCCCAAGAGCACTTGGTAAGATTGGTTTTGGATTGCTGGCTCTTCAGGTGGCTCTCACCTGATCTAGATACATTTCTTTCTATATTTTGTTGGAGTGAATGGCATTGGGGGCAGGCTGGTGTCTCAGACACTGTCAGGACTGAAGCTGCTTTTTATAGATGTGTATCTGGTGCACGCGGGTGACAGCACACCAAGGGAGGGGTGGCAGCTCATCCTCCCTGTGTTTCTGGGTTGTAACATTTGCATTTCTTATCCCACAGGTCGGTGAGCTGGTAAAGGTCACAAAGATTAACGTGAGTGGTCAGTGGGAAGGAGAATGTAATGGCAGACGTGGTCACTTTCCATTCACACACGTCCGTCTGCTGGATCAACAGAATCCTGACGAGGACTTCAGCTGAGTGTGGCTCAACAGTTGCTCTTACAGATGGGAACAATCTCAACTTGTTTTTATTGCAGATGCCATCAAGACTAAGCTCGGACCGACGCTGCAAGCAGTATTGCTTGGATAAGCATTCTGATAACCTGCAAACCCCTGGGACTCAACACCACCATTCCTTAAGCAAGGGTCATGTAATTCAGGGTACGACAGTAGATAACTCGTGTGTCCAGTGGCAGAACTAGGCCATGATTATAGGTTGTAATGCCTGCTTATGTCCACGTGCACGGCAGCCTGGACCTGGCCAGCAGCAGCAGCTGCAGAAAGCAGTGCTCTAGATGTTCACAGAACATTTACAGCTCTCTCCGGGCCCATTGCTTACGTTGCTTCTTCCTCAGGCCGTGAACATCGACCATAGACAATTCAATACCTTGATAGAAATTACACAGATTTATCCTGGAGCTCTCTCCGTGTTTTTTGCCGTGCGGGGTTCTCTGTCCTAGGAAGGCTCACAGTGCTCTGCATGGTCAGTTCACTGTGCCCAGCACAGGCTGAGGCAGGGCCCCTTGGGGACAGCATTATGATTTACAGATCCTTACCATTGCCATGGTAAATGACAGATCCAATCAACCTCAGAATTCTAGAAGCTTATGGACACTAGATTGATTTCTTCAGTACTGTTGATGCTTCAAACATAGCAGCTGATTTTAATTTAAGATTTTTATTAACACACAGTATCTCCTTTTATCCACAAATACAAGGCTTATGGAAGTGTAAACCTCCATATCAGTGCTGAAAAATACGTATAGCACTTTAATACGTAGCTTTAAAGCAGTGTTTGATTCACTAAATATACTAAAATATTGACACTGCTTTCCAATAAAATTAAATTGTGTAGGGCTAGTTTAATTTTTCTAGGATTCTTCAATATTGTACAATACTGTTACAGTACAAATCAGTGTCAAACGCAGTGAACTGACAAACCAAATATTAGTTTTATTTTAAAGACACTCTGGGGACTCTTCTGGTTTAATTCCCATCTGTAAAATATTTGATAGTGAATTCATGAGGATTTTATTTTTAATAAACTAATGGAAAATAATTGTGTGCTTCTGGATTGATTCTCAAAAGGCATAATAGAGTAAATATGGCTTCCTAGCTCATGATGAAAATCAGTGCATTGAGTAGGCAGTATCATGCACTGCTTGATGGTTGTTTTTTAGTCTGTTCTTCTAATTATCTGGTTTTCTCTAATATAAATCAGAATGGATTTAGTAAGTTTTGTAAACTGAAATTAAACACTGAAATAACTCTCCCTTGCCTGTACCCTGGGTTGTTTTCCAAGCACAGCACTCTGATGACCAAACTAAATTTTGTAACTTTGATTATAGTATAATCCATGCAGAAGGGGGTTTTTCTAAATAGCATCAGATGGAAACTGTTGGGTTTGGTTGCTTCAGACCCATGTGACCCCAATGGTTCATGGGTTGCACGTGCTGCAAAGGCCTTTGCTGCAAGGCACTGACCCTACAACAATACTGGTAACACTTTACCTCAGAACTCTGTAACATGCTGGAAATTATAATATTTCTGTTCTATTTAAGTACTAGTTGTTTTACTTTAAAACTTATCCATCAGCAAGTCTGAGTAATGTTCAGGTTATGGGCACTCATTAATTCCGTGGACTAATGTTAATCACACTTGTCCATCACCAGTCTCATGAGCACTACTGAGGATTATTATCAAAAACTGACAGCAAGGACAGTGGAGAAAGAATGGAAACAAGGAATTGCAGCTCTGTTCTACCTTGAATTGCTATTCTGGCTAGGGTGACGAGCCAGTGATTGTGGGAGCTCTTCTAGCTTAGTAAAAAATTTACTTGGAGGGGAAAAATTGAGAAATTAACTTTAGGTTCTGTAACTCATCAGATTCTTTAAGGCTGATTTATATTTTTCCTCTGATCTTGATATTCATTGTAACTGTTTGGGGGGTTTTGTTCAATAGCTGCACTCTAAATAAGAGACTTAATACTGAGTTTTTCAGTTGCCCATATATGCTTATATTTTTCTTCAGGTATTGCAAAAGAAACATAATAAACAGTGTGTACTTAGAGTGACACTGTTGTGAAGTATTTTTGCTAACTGCAGTTAATGAAAGCCCATATATCTGTACCTTTCCAATCAGGAATTAAGATACCAAAAGAACATTTTTCTGGAAGTTTTATTATGCAAACCTTACCTTTTTAATACGAAAGACATGAATTTAATTAACTAGCAAATACCCTGCAAACTTTGTAGATGTGGTTTTGTTAAGACTGTATAAATTGTGAATATTTGTACACTCTGAAAGAGCAAAATGAAGAAACTAGAGGAGTCTTAATAGCTGCTGTTACACTAGAATCCCAAGTTCTTGTCAAGCAGTTTTTTTAGCTGACTGATATATTAATGCAATTGTTTTCCACTCTTCAGTTCGAAGCTGAAATGTGATTTTGTTTAATAGGTGATAGAAAGGAGTATCTTTGCATTTGGACAAAAATAGACATTTCAACTTGGCAGGCTCCTCAAGGCAGATAGGTAGAACCTATGTCCATGAACATGTAGATGAAATCCTTTTGTGGCCTTTGTTTCTCCTCTCCTGTTTGTTCCCTCCCTTCTCCCTGATGCGTGCAAAAAAAATCATTACTCAGAATGTTGGTCACAATCTTTTGTCTCTTCCTTGGCTGTGGTTTTGGTCTCTTGTGCATAGGCAGGTGTTAGAACTAGAATAATCATTTCTAGAAATACACCATGAAAGCAGAATGCTCAATTACACTGTGTTCTTCTGGTGCATTTACACGTTATATCACACTAAAAATTACAACTGGCTGCTATGGTTTTTTAATATATATTTCATTTTGGTAAGCCCCAGCCTTTTTACTAATATATGACCTGGTTAAAATCTTGTTAATCTGTTTGAACTGTATTTGTTAATAATGCAAATATTTCTAATCATTCTTAAGAGTAAAACACTTCCTTTTTGTTAATGGTTTTGGGGAAGGATTCTAACCAAACCTGTTTGAAGAAAAATATGAACATGTGCCATTGTATTATAACACTATCCACTTTCTTGACAGTTAAAGTCTTTTTTTATTTTTTTGTAGCATGTAATGTATATGTTCATAGTACGTGAAGTAAATAAAAGTATAGCCAAAACTTTGACTCAGAGTCATTCTCAATCAGTTCTTGGAGTATTTGCATTTAGTAATTAAAGATAGAGGGGGTATGGTAATTTTTAATTGGCCATATTAATATGAAAATAATTAACACTACAGAAGTGAGACAAACCAAGGTAAGTAAGTTAACCTATCAAAGAATAAAATATGGCTTTTTTTGAAAGATGGTGACTTTCTGTAATTAAATGAGTCAAGGGGTTGGGGGGAAATGTATATTCTCATTAAAAAAAACAAAAACTTGTGAAGAATGTTGAGATTTCATAGCTCTTGCTCTCAATTCTACCTGCACAAGTGTGTCAGGGAATAGTCTGGGGGTGCTTTGGATGGGGTGTTCAGGAAGATAAAAAGCTGTTTATGTATTAGATATATCAGTGAAAACAAAGTTACACAAATGAATACCAGCAAGAATCTCCTGCAGGAGCCTACAAATTTTTCAGGAGAGCTGTTTCTGTGTGAGGGTGTGAGAGCACTTACTCAGTGAAAGGCCAAGATGTGCAGGTGCTGTCAAGGGCTGAAGGACAGAAAATCAGGACCAGAATTCCATGAGGGGCCAACATTTGTGACATCAATCTGCATTAAAGGTACTTCTGCCATCCTATTCCTTAAAAACTGCAAGGGCACCTTAGGCCCCAAGGATAAGAATCTTGATGTGTTTCTACACGGTAAAGATTATTGTACCAGGTCCAGATGGGAAAAAAGCAATTTTTCATAGGTAGAAGCCCCCAGCTTTGTTCCAGTGTTCACCCACTGCAGAGCTGCAATGCAAGGGTGCCTTTCAATGAGATCAGCTGGGAGAATTTCAGAGCTCCCTGCAGCCAAAAGGAAGAGGCTGTGCCTGCCCTTCCTCAGGGCCCTGCCAGCCATCTCCTCTTGCTTCACCTTGTCCTGGTGGAGCACCTGTCAGAGCTCCCTCATGCAGAAAACTGATTTTCCTTTCCATTCCCTCTCCTTTCAGCTGTGGGGTTTGGCTGCAGCAGTGGTTGAATGAATTCATGTGAAAGTTCAGGGGGCAAAGGGCAAGCAAGGATTGCATCAGCAAGTTGTGCTGCATTTCCTTGGATTAGGCTGTTTATTCCTCATGCTTTGCCAAATCCCGACCAATTTCCAAATATCTGAATGCCATCTGTACTGAGTGCACGCAAAAGAACCTAAAGTATTTAGACAATATGCTATTATTCAGCCAGGGTACCAAGAATGCACCTCACTTCTGGCAGTTAAATCTGCTCGAGGTGTCCCGATTTATTGATATTATTGAACTCTCTGCAACCTGAGTGCCTGCTGAACACGAGGATGACAGAAGAATTCCTGAATTGGTCCAAATCTAATTTATTGTGCACAGCTCCCCAGGTCTCTGCTGAAAAATAGACTTTTATGGTCAACAAAATGCAGAAGTGATGTGCAAGTCTTAAACATTTAGACAGAGATAGTGACTCTGCACTACTGAGACCTTTTGAGTGCCTAACTTTGTATCATGTATTTACCAGCAATTCAGAAGTAAAGGTTTACAATTATTCCCAATTTCAGCAAAATCAGCATTTTCTAATCTTATTTCAAATAAATCAAAGAAAAGCAATTTTTTTTTCTGGACTTGACACATAAATTTCACCTTAGTCACTGATACCTTTGTTTTTGTGTTTAAGAAATTCTGATTAGATAATCCTGATCTATGACAAACAGGGCCTAAATATCCCTTGAAAACAGAGTGCTGATTTTCTGAGCAAGTGATATAAAAGTAATTCTGTCAAGGTTTTTTTTTTATTTATTTGTAAGAAAACCATAAGGTTATGTTGATCTTGCAGACTGTAAAACTCTTGTTCATCAACTTAAAGAAATAAATCAGGGCAGCAATAAACGATTGAAAAATGTGTTTTGAATGGTGTTCAAGGTGTGTGCCCTCAGTCACCATCAGGAGCCCATTTCAGTGGGCACAATACAATAAATGGGGATACCTGACTTTGTGTCCAGGAGGTGCCAGGGCCAGCTCTGTCTCTGCTGTCAAAACTTGCCAAAGTCTTTGTGCACTTCTCCCATGAGAGCGGCTGAGCATCCATAGCCTGCACTTCCAAGGAGACTCTGGGAAAAGAGGTAAGATTTCATTCACAGCTACCCTGAGCAAATCACAGAATCCTGGAATGGTTTGAGTTGGAAAGGACCTTAAAGCTCATCTCCTTCCAAATCCTCTGCCATGGGCAAGGACACCTTCCACAAGACCAGGTTGCTCCAACCCCATCCAACCTGGCCTTGAATACTTCCAGGGATGGAGGTCTTTGAAGATCAAGTTCATGCAAGCTATGCATAATCCCTTTTAGTTTCCTAAAACCATTCTGGTTTCAGAAATCGAACTGTTATCTCAGTTATTTAAATGAATGCTCCTTTTGTTTTTCAGAAGTACTGTGTGAGGAACTCGTGAAACATTCGGTTTAACTTTCTAGATTTTCCAGCCTCTTGAAACTGTGAGATTACCACTTGCTGTTCACTGGAGGTGATACTTTGAGCAAACACCCGGGAGAGGCTGCAGAAACCTGTATCTGACCGTCAGCGTTTCGGTAACAGATCCGCCCTTCCATGTGGAGCACACCCGGTGATTTGTACCAAAATACCGAGAGAGGGTAATTCAAACAGCGCTGTCAGCGTCTGAGGGCACAAACCGGGAGAGAACGAGCTGCACTGAGGGAAACGCCACCGGCGGCCGAGCCCTCTGCCCTCCTCTCGCCCACAGCCATGTCCCGGTCACAGCTCCTCCAGACCCGGGCGGGGGAACGGCGGATCCATCCCCGCCATTGCCTGGCAGCCTCATCCCTCGTTATTCCTCATCCCGCCTCACCCCGCTTCATCCATACTGCCTCATCCCTCCTCATCCCGCTTTATTCCTCATACACTCCTTATCCCGTCTCATTCCCCTTTATCCCTCACCCCGCTTTATCCCTCACCCCTCCTCACAGCCCCCATTCCTCCTCACCCCTCACGCCGCCTCACCCCGCCCCCCGCCCGTTGCCAGGGAGCCGCCGTTGCCATGGGAGGCGGCGGGGCGCATGCGCGCGCCCGCGGGAGTGCCCGGATGCAGCGGGAGGAGGCGCTGCCGCCATATTTGCCCGGAGAGCAGCGAGCTGGTAGCTGCCGAGCCCCCCGGACCCATCGGCTGCCATCCACCCCGCGCAGTCCCCGCCGCCGCCCCGCTCGTAGGACATGGACGATCGGGAGGACCTCGTCTATCAGGCCAAGTTGGCTGAGCAGGCTGAGCGCTACGATGGTGAGCGCGCGGGCTCGGGAGGCCGTGCACGGCCAAGGGGAGAGGGAGGGAGGGAGGGAGCGGCCACAAAATGGCGGCTGGGCGGGGGAGGGGGGCAGGGGCGGAGGAGGGGGCGCACACAAAATGGCGACGGGGAGCGCCCTAAGGGGCCGCTGGAAGCGGGGATGGGGGGCCTGGGCGAGGGGGTGTCTCGGGCCGGGGCGGGGCCCGGGGCGGGGGGCGGTGGCGGCAGGAGCCGGGAATAAAATGGCGGCCGCGAAGGGCGAGTCCTGAGGGTGGGGGGGGTAGGGGAGCCGCCCCCGTCTCCCCACAAAGAGACCCCGCTGCCCCTCACGGCGCCGCGAGCCCCGGCCGGCCCCGGCCCCGCGCTCCCCTGGCCGGGCGGTGCGGGGCGAGGGCGGCTCGCCGCAGACAACGCCCATGCCGAGCGTTCCGGAGGGGGGGCCCGGCCCTCGGCCCCTCGCCGGCCGTGCTCGTGAGGGGGTCCCCGGGGACGGGCCTGCTCTTCTTTCTCTGCCTCTACCCTCGGCTGGAGATCCTGCTGCCCCTGGCAAACCCAGAGAGAGCGAGTTCTCGCCCTGCAGGGAGCGAGTACATGATTCACTGCCTAAAGAAAACGCATATGCTTTCATTATGTGGTAGAAATTATTACAGGTAGTTTTAGTTTCCCAGCGTCTTCTTTTCATGTTTTTTCCCCTTTAAGTATGTGCGCTATCCCTGATCGTTTAATATCCGTGATGATTTAATATCTGGGGGAAAAGTGGTAGAGGGGAGGAACCGGCAACCCTGGGTGGTGTCTCTTGCCCCAAAAATGTCTGTCTTGCAACTGTTCCTTTTAAACATGGTTCCCCTGCATATAATAGAAAGGGCCTTTAATTTTCTCGACTCTTCTGAGACTGTTACTTTGCCCCGAGAGCTGTGATTACTCATTTGAAGTGAAATAAATATATGTATGTAGAATGTGTGAATGCAGTAGCACTTCATTTAGAGAGGTAAGAAGACAATCCAAATACTTTCTCTTCATGCGTTTTTATAGCCAACACGACCAAGTTCTCACCAAATGACAAATTTTTACTGAGTTGTGCTTAAAAAACATCTCATGCCACCATTGCAGAACATCTGAAAAATGCACGTTTTGGGGAAGAAAAGAGTAACTAAAACAAAAAGAAGGTCTAAATAAGATTCCATTCAATTAGAGTTCTGATGGGAATATAGTTAAGGATTAATAGTACCATTAAAGGAAAGCAGTGAGGCAGTCTCCCCAGTAACTGAAGGACTTGAAGAAAGAATATGCCCCCCTAAAACCAGATACTGGGGTATAATGGACAGAGGGACACATCCATATTCCACAGTAAGGAGGGAAGGGTTCTCCACCTGGTATGGATGAGTCAGTGCCACTGAAAGTGTTGGCTTTGGTTTGAGTGGAAACCCAACATCCTGGAGGAATCATCATTCTTGGGAGCTCTTGAGGCATGACTGTATTTCTGGGATTTTCTGAAGTCAGCAGTAAATCATTTCATTAGAAGGTAATAGGACTCTACCCCATGGCACAGATCTGCAATGCAAACTTCCTGTCAACTAATAAAAATTGATTGGGAGGGATTATTGCCTTGGTGCAGCATTTCCCTGGGTGGACTTTTGGTTCTCCCAGCACCATGAATGTTTGCTAAACAAGCTGCCCAGAGCAAAATGTAGAAGAATTGTGCTGTATTATGAGGCTTGTTACAATTTAGGATGGAGCACTGAACTTAAAGTTGTCTTGTTTAAATCAGTGCTGTGGATTTGGACTTCCAGAGGTTTTAGGAATCAAGTTGGGTAAACATAATTTAAGATGCACCCTCTAATTCTGCCAGCAGCTGTAAATGCGTCTTCACTTCTCTTGTGTCCGTGGCCTAGAAGAAAATGTACTGTAGATACTGTTTTATCATTTAATTCTGTGTTCTTGTTCAGCTGAAACAATTAAAAATGATTGGCATCATTTGTTCTTGTTTATGTGAAATAATGCACTTCTGCCAAGATCATAGCTGAGACTGCTGAATAATTCTGTGAACAAAGTGATTTGAGAAGCAATATGAGGAAAGAGTAAGCTACTCCTAATTTTGCTCCTCAGTTTGATCTTTGAGTGCACAATTATAAGGCCACAGTTATTAATTGAACACGTATAAAATGGGGTGATGGTAAGTACTGGCTACAGATACATTGGAATACAAGTTCCTTGGGTAATTCAAATATGAGTTTGACAATTTTTTTTGTGTTTAACATTAGAATAAGTGTAAACTTATGTCCCATCTTTCTCCTGGAGACTGGAAGAGTGGTGGGTTGCTATTTACGTATGGCTCATGGCATTTATAGCAGCACTTATGGTGGGCATCCAACTGTGGCTTCTTTGGTGTTACTTACCTGACCCACTTAGGGAATTTCTGAAGTCTTGGGAGCTGCATTTGTGAACGGTTGGGAATCTAGTCGTGTGTCTGTACTGTCCTCAGGCTGGTGGCCCAGATTAGGAGGACAACTTTCTAGGTACTTTTGCAGTGTGAGTAGCACTTAAATCCTGATCTCCAGAGAATATTAAGAGATTTGGGTGTCTGACTATCTCCACAGATCTTCTTAGGCATGTTATGGCAAATCACAAAATGCCAGGAAGCTTACTGGCAGTACAGGAAGCTTGGTGAGAAATCTCACTCACTGCTATTCCGTACTGGTAGAATAATGTATAACTAAATGGACTCCTTTTTTGGAAAACAAATGGAGTAAGTGATATTGTGGAGCTCTTTATATCAAGAGGATGTAGAGGATTCCTGTAGACTGCTGCTGAATATTGAAACCAATTCCTCTTTGTGGCAGCTGGGAACATCTTTGTTTCAGGTGGGAAACACACTATGGCTCAAGGCAGACTCTAAACAGACACTTCCAACAGCTGCTTTGTACCACAAGTCTTGAAGTGCATGACTTGAGTGAGGTGAAATAGGTCCCCTCAAAATGAGAGATTAGGTCAAGGTACAGGTAAGGAAAACACCCAGCCCACCCATTACAGGTCTCCTGCCTCCCAGCACAGCAGGCTAACAGCTGGCTCCCTTTGTCTTTAGAAATTCTGTCAGGGAAATGTGTCTTGATCACGAAGGCAGGAACGCGTGCAGCAGTGGGTTCAGTTCAAGATTTGAACCCTTTTTAGGAAGAACTGTCTCCTAGTAACAGGTCTTCAGCTTAGAGGCTAATGAGGAATCAATAAGTCACAAATTAGAATTCAAGTTGCATATTAATTTTGGTTTGCAGAGGATTGGTCTCTTTCAAGCAGATGTCAAGCATGCTTCAGTTTTTTGGGTTTTTTTTGGGTTCCTCTCCCCATTAATGGTTAGCACTTACCCTGTCTGTTAAAGGTCCTACTGGTATAGTGATGTGGGATGTGACTGTTGTCTCTGGGCTAAAAGGCAGAAAAATCTCAGCATATCCCTAAGAATTGTAGGAACGCAGGAGTTAGAATATGGGCGCAACAATGCTAAAGGAGTAAGATTGTACATCTTTTTAAGTGGGAGTTGTACATACTGGGACATAAATTGACTTGTGATCATGAGGAGTTGTGTGAGAGAGGGCCTTTGTCTGTAATGGCTTTCTTGAATTTCCTGAGGTACCAGGAGCAGACAAAGGTGGTGAGGTCCTCTGCAAGGAACCCAGAAGCTGAACTGGTGTCCAATATTAGAGGATTGCTCAGTAGCATATTTCAGTCAAGGGGAGAGATTTATTGAGATGTTTGCCTTCAAACTGAAATGTTTGTTAGAAATAGTGGGTAAATCGTCTTGATTTAGAAAAGTAAATGTCCACAGCTTGAAGAGATTTACAGGAACAATTTAAAAATCCTCTTTTGCGAGGACTTGTGATAGACCGTACAATTGATTATGCAGAAAATCCCACTGTTGCTTGGATAACTTGGCCCTAACCTGTGTTTCTCCAAGTGTGTGAAGGTACAGGATTCTTTATTGCAGAGTCATGCTGTCAGGTTTGGAAGGGTTCTGACTGCACCAGCTGTTACAAACCTTGCACAAGGAATAGCAGTATAACCCTCTGCTTTCTCCACAAAATCATCATCAAACCACTGTGCAGATTGGATATTACTTGGTGGTGGGTTTTTTTGTTTTGGTTTTGGTTTGTGTTTGTTTGTTTGTTTGTTTTTTTCTCTGCCTATTGGTTGTCCTAACTGGGAATCCACCTGTTAGGTTCTTTAATGCTCATTTGTGTAGAACTTGTACATTGTGATAAGTATGGAATGCTTCTCACTTGTGCTTGAAATCTAGTCTGACCCTTAGAACCAGTTCACTTCTCTAAATTAAAAGCAAGAATAATTTTTTCCCTGTGAGTAGTTGTCTGAGCTGGTGACCTGAATGAGCCAGTTGAGAGGTCAGAGGAGTGTTGAGCTGGCAGGGGGGAATCAATAGGGGTGGATTCAACCATCTTTGGAGTCCTGCTTGCCAAACACAGCATTCCCTAAGAGAACAGAAAAACCTTTATGCACAGTGTCATAGTGTGTTCAGAGGAGTTCCTAATGGATGGAAGGCAGAGCTGAACTTGCACTTGTTTGAATTTGGAGCTCATCAGTGCCATGAGTAGGATGGTACCCAGTGATGCTAGGTGGAGGTGTGTAGCTGTGGGAACTATAGTCTGTGAGCATTAATCTGCACAGTTACGTTCATCTCTCACTAAAGAAAATACGCTGGTACTTCTTCAGTTCTTCTCATGTTTGTTCCTAGGAGTTTGCTGCTACTAAGTTAGTTCTTTGCTTCTATTAGCCTGCTTCCCAGCACACATCCCTTGTGATTCCAGTGGTGGGCTTTCTCTGTTCTCAGCACTTGAGTCTCATATTCATACCCTCTTTCCTGTCTTTCAGCCAAGTGTTTATCCATGTGAGGACTTTCCTTCCTATCCCATGGCAGTTGAGTTCCTTAAAGAACCTTGGGTGAGGGACCTTGTCAAATGCCTTTGGGAAATCCAGGTAGACTATTCCAATTATGTCTTCCTTGTCCATGTGCTTCACTTGTTCAAAGCATTCCAGTAGATTTGTGAGGCATAATGGAAGGCCATGCTCTACAGTATAATGTTTATGCATATACTCACTCATTCCAGGGTTTTTTAAAATGTAATTCCCATTAACTTGACCCCTAGTGAGTATTAGGTTCATGGTTTTGTAGGTCCCCTTGAGTGTCTGCTGGAACCCTTCTCAAATGAACAGTGTAAACCCCTTTGTGTTTGCCGCTGCTGTTAAAAGCTCTGACTGAGAGGTTACACAACAGTTTAGGGTCAGATACTTCAAGTTCTTGTGACTTGTTCCTGATAATTTTTCGTTTATTGCAAGAAGGAACAAGTACGAGACTAACACTTGCACTGAGTCTTTGAATACTGCTTGTGATGCGTGATCATCTGTGGTGGACACAAGGGAAGATTTGCTATTTCTGCTGTGTCTTCCACCTCCTCACAGCTCACAGGGTGCTCATTTGCAGCTTTTAGCTCCTGAAATGCTGAAGTAGGTACTGGGGCAGCAGCTATGAAGCTTGAAGATCTTGGTTTGCTTTATTGCCCTTATATAAAGGCAATAAAAAAGATTAAACTTAAAACACAACTTCCGTTTGCTGATGTTCTGCTGCAGCTGAAGGGAGAGTTAAGACAGTGCTTCTGCTGCTTTTCATTACATAATATAGAAGAATTCTACTTTCTGGGATCCCTTAAGGTTCATTTTGATTTGAGTATGATGGCCATTACATCATCTTCATCCCACCTTTACTCAACAAGTTCTTTTTCTGAAATCTGACCCGGTACTATCCTGGTTGGTGAGACTCAGGCACTGAACTGGAAGCTACAAACACTGTAGATTTCCCCTAACAAGTTTTCTTTAGGTGCACCAGCCTTTGTTTAGGCCAAGTGGTTTCTGTTAAAAGTACAAATTTTGATGGAAATGCCAGATACTGGCTGTTCTCTTGGGAGGATCTGCTGTTTTTTGTTTTGTATCCTATATTGGGAAGGTTTTTAGTCTTCCCACTAAATTTGGTGTACATCACCCATTTCATTATTCCCTTACCTGGAGATATTGCAGTTCTTCTGGGTTTTTTGGATTTCTGGAGTTTGGGAAGCAACAAATACTTAGATTCTCATTTGTCTCTGGTCAAGAGGCAGTCATTATTTTGTGACTTGGTATGAATCCTTAACAGCTGTGCCCTTTGTTCCATGGCTTGGCCCCTAAGGATGGTTATCAAACATGTGCTTCTCAACACTAGTAAACTTCCCCATGACTTTTTAGCTTAGAGGAAGGCTTATTCTTTGTCTTCCAGTTTAAATCCCAAGCCTGGCACCTTGCTGTTCCGCAAACCTTTTGTAGGTGGCCACCTCTGTCCCAACCCTTTGTGCTTTCCAGGCTGTGCCTGTGGGTCTCTCCTGGTGGGTGGAGGTGACTCAGCAGGGTTTGCAATGGGGAGCCAGCATTTTAATCATAGTAATAGAATACAGGAACCTAAAAAATGGCCTGGGCATCATTACAGATTTGTAGTATCAGCTTTTCCATAAGAATATACAGACCTGATCAGACAGTGTCTGTGTGTTGTGGTATTTGCTGACCACCAGCAGGTGCCTGGGGAGGGATCTAAATCCAGGGTGAGCCTGTCATGCTCCAGAATATTCCCCTCTCCTTCCACAATTTACATTTTTGGGATTTCCTGATTTGATGGTGGCATGATCTGACAGTAGCATAATGTGACAGCCACAATCACCTGAGAGGCTGGAACTTAACCACTTAAATGCAGCCTCTTTCTCTGAATCTGCATAACACTACTTTTTACATAATGCAGTGTGAGCGTCTCTGGATGTTGTATGGAATGAGTTGTCATTCCTGCAATAATCCTTCTTAATGAAATATAATCTCAGACTTGTATTTTGTCTTGAATGGTCTCTGGCTGAGCTTTCCACCTCCTTGTGGAAACTTCCAGATAGGTAAAACTGCACTTAGGATTAAAAAATACTTGTTCTCTTGGCAGGTATAGATGGCTTTATTTTTGTTTTCTATTAGAGGAGGTACAGATATGTGGTCCTCTTGGTTTTACACTGTGTTAAGGTTTTTCATCAGGCTGAAATTTTCAGGGCTGGATTATGGGTTTACCATGGAAGACCAAGGTATGTGCATAATATTTTGTCTTGTTGAAATATCATCCCAGACTTTTGTATTTGTAAGTAAAATTGGGCTCTTTACTAAACTAGAAACCTTTTTCTCCAGCACCTTTTTGGGTAGACTGATGAAGACTGATGAATGTTTTCTCTCTGGGTAAAACAGTTGTTTATAGGTGGGATCCTAGTTTGTGGTTGTGTGGTTACCTAGTGACAGGATTACGATTTTGTAGAGGAGACCTTTCAGTTCCTGTTGTCAGGGTGTTGGGAGGCTGTGTACCCAGTGTGAGGGGTGGTGGAGCTGAGGGTTTTGGACCCTCATTTTCAGAACAAATGGAGGAACCTGAGGTGCTCCCCCATCCCCCAGCATCCTGTTCCCAGTGGCTGTCACTTGTCAGGCAGTCTATTTAACTTACTAACAACTCAGTCATAAAAATGTTGGGGTGATAAGGGCTGTTAACTGCTGGGAGTGGTTGTGAGCAGGTGCTTTCCCCTTTGGCTGCCTTGTTTCCGTGGTTGTGGCTCTGCAGGGGGGTGGTTAATGACCTCCTTTGCCAACAGACCGAAGAGATGCACCAGGACTCAAACACTGACAGAGGAGCTCCTTGTAGGGCAGGCTTTGGCTTTGGCTTTGGCTTTGTACCAGCTATTGTTCAGCTGAATTGGGTTTATCCTCCAGGGCACAAAGGCATTGAAACCTCTGTTTCAAGGGCTTGCAGGTCTTCACACTGGTAATAGATAGATAAAATCCTGCGGAAGCCAAGCAATTGATTAAATTGGTAATGATGTGTTTGAATGTACACTGAAAACAGCTACTCATTTACAGAGAGCAGCAAATTCTATATATAGTTTTTTATTTTGAATTTTCACACCAGACAAACATACTTCTAGGGAAGAGATTGTGAGGGAAACCTGTAGAACAGTTGATAAAACATGCTCCTTTTGTCCAGTTGTTTCAATTTCTGATACAGGGCAGATCTTGGAAGCTGTTGCTGTTCACGTTCCTCAGTCTCCACGCTTCTGGGCTAATTATTCCATGTATATCATTGTTATGTGAGATAAGTGTGAATAGATTCCTGTTGTCTTCATTAAAAGGCAGGTTTTCTATAAAAGTGTTGTGTACATCCAGGAGTATGACTGAAGTACTGTGTATTTGATTCCAGTAATAAACCACAATAATATTAACTATTTAAAAACAAAGCAGCACCTTCTGTAACATGTGGGTTGCTTCTCTGAAGGCAATCAAATATTAGGCTTGAAAACAAGACCTGCATTTTTTTACTGGAGCTTCTTGACAAAGATACCTAGGTCATGGGGATTGCAAGGCTCAATTCCTGGTTGTTATTTTTGTCCACAAGAACTGTCAGGCATCTTATCGTGAGTGTAGCCTTGTTTCAATAAACTTCAAAATACGAGATGGCTTAATTTGCGTAATTTTTTAAAAGCCACAGCTTTAATGGGATGGTAGGGTCATCCATCAGGAAATAAATCACAGTACTTGCATTATTTAAGTAGCAAATTGTAGCTATTTTATATTGCCTGTAACTAAAATGGCTTAAATTATGTAGTTATGTTTATGTTCATATTAATTGTGTGAACGTGGAGTGTTCTAGGGCAGCTCTCAGATTCTTCAGCAAAGGCAGCTCACCATTTTGCAGTTGCTGGGTGGTGGTTTCAACAAGTTTTATCAAATCCTTCATGGATTTTTTATTACTTTCTGTGATTCGGAGGAGCAAAATCTGCTGATAAAAATAGAGCCACCATAAAATGTGTCCTCCACATATGGAGACCTGTTGGAGACTGATAACACTGTTTCTGCCAGGGAGCCTACAGTCTCCATTGCTGAAGTAGCTTATGCCTGTTTAGGTTGTGATTTTGACATCTGAGGGGAGAAAATGATAGTTAAGCTTCATTTGTATATTTAACACTGTTCTTCTAATGTATCTTGAACAGTCCCAGTGTGGTTAGGTAATGAAAGAGTTAAAACCTTCCTTAAGTAGTTCAGTTTTTGCTTCCACTGGAGTGTAGGAAAGCTGGTTTTGGTTATGATTGTTTTAACTTCAGGTTTAGAAATACTTTTCAGCAGGCTTAAAATACAAATATACATTAATTCATATTTCAGTGTAATTGGCTGCTTGGCATGGATACATATGGTTGCTGTGGGTACACTCAGGATGACTTTTTTGTTACCATTGCAAGCACCAAATTTTTCTTTTAGAGGTTCATCTTGTGGCTTTGACTCACTTTCCTAGTAACAGTACTCATACATCTCTATGTGTATTCAAATGTGGATTTTATATTTTTGTTAATTACAACATTACACTGTATTCCAGTTGACAAATCATCTTGTAATTCCTCAGTTTTATCCTGACTGCCAAGAGCCCCAGATCACATTTGCTCATCTTTTCTCACTGTTCTCTGCCTTCTCCAAAGTACTCTGGAGAACACACACTCCTGTAGGCTTGTGCTGATAACTGCTGTCCACTGTGGAGGAATATTCTTGCTGCTGCATCCTTTTTGTCTGTGGGTTAAAAAAAGTAAACAGACAAAAACCCAACCCAAAAGCTCAACTACCTTTAAAGAATTTTTGGAACCCTTGTAAAATACCAGATGAACATCAGATACTTCCTTTGTGTATGTGCTGATTGATTTGTTTGGAACACTCCAGGGTAAAATTAAGGAGTAGCTGGATTAAAGGAGGAGGGAGCCTAATTTCCTAAGCTTTCATTAATGTACATTTGGTACTGAATGATTTGAAAGATGCTTCAGGTGTGAGAATAATTGCCTGACCTTTTCCTCCTAGAAATGGTTGAATCAATGAAGAAGGTGGCTGGAATGGATGTGGAGTTGACAGTGGAAGAAAGAAACCTGCTTTCTGTTGCATACAAAAACGTGATTGGAGCCAGGAGAGCTTCCTGGAGAATAATCAGCAGCATTGAACAGAAAGAAGAAAACAAAGGTGGAGAAGACAAATTAAAAATGATTCGGGAGTATCGGCAAATGGTAAGATGGAGCTGGTCTTACAGCAAAATGTCATTTAGTTCTGCTCCCCTTGCCATAAACTGCGCTGGGGTTCCAGACTGCCTGTGCTGGGCTGATCTGGAATAGGGGGACAGCCTTGGAAGGCTGGAGCTTGTTCCTTATCTGGAGAACGAATCTCTTGCTGAAGGGGAGAGCTGTGGTGTTTCTGTGTAAACACTCAGAAGGGCAGCAGGCTCAGCAGAGGGAGGGCTTTTCCCTCAGTGCAGCAACAGCTCTGCCAAGCATTTGAACTGCACTGGCACTTCCCTGCTTACTCAGGTGTGAGGCTGCACCTGCTCAGGAAGGCCTCATTCCTTCCCCTCCAACCTGACTGACCCCAAGCAACTTCTTTTTTTAATTAACCCTTTCAAAGGAGGTGTTTGGCTGTTAAGCTTCCACTTCCTGTAAAAGTTTGGATCATACAGTGACACTTTCAGTGATTCCAGTTCTCTGTCCTAGAGAGTTCAAAACATTAACACTTGAAATGTCCCTGGGGGAGGTTCTTCAGTGCTCTTCTTTACTCCTTGTCTTTTGTCACTCTGCATTCCTGAGGATGTCATGGTCATCCCAGCTGTGAAACTTGCTTGTGTAGCAGCCTCTAGGGCCTTGCTGTTTTCTCTGTGTGGAGAGAGAGGGAAAAATTGATCCACATAACTTCGTGCTGACTTTTTCAGTGTGTGCAGCTTTACCTAAAATGGAGAACTTGAAGTAAGCTCTGACTTCCATTGGTAGGGGCCAATGAAACCTCCAGCTCTTAATGAGGAGCTGTTCCCCCGTCCTAAATGATGGTTTCAGGCATGCTCCCATACTATTTAAATCCCACACATTTCTACAGAGGCTTCATCTCCATTTTTTGAGGACAAGTGCCTCCACATGGTTCACATCTTCACTTCCAGAGAAACAGTGGAGTCTGTTATGTCACCTGGCACTGATTCATATACCAGCAATGGAAATTATATTGGCTTGGATATCTTCTCCCAGAAATGGCTCTGGACTACTTTCTGTTGACTCACAGGGTTTCTGTTGCTCCATGGAATTGTTAAAGTTGTGAGTTTCTAATTTTGTGCTGGCATGCTGATGGAATGAGACTCTGCCAGTTACATACAGTCCCAAATAACCTTTTCTTGATGGGTGTCTACAGTCTCCTGACAGAACATAGAAAACAAGACAACAGCTATCCAGTAATTAAATTTATTCTACATTGTGTGCTTCCAGGTTCTTTTGCACAGGGTTTTGTGGGTGGTTATCATCTTCTGCCAAAGATCCTTTAATGATGAAAATACTTTTTCCTGGTTTTGAAAGGACTCTAGAAACAGCCTTTATTCTGCATCTCTGTAAAGAACATGTGCCATTCTGGATGGACAAATTTGTAGTGCTTGAGGTGTCTGAAGAGATGGAGAGGCCACATGAAGTCGGTGTCATGCCAACAGGGTATTCAGCTGTTAAACCCTGAGAGGGAGCAGCTTTCCCAGCCGCACAGGGAGGAGCAGTGCACTGAGCATTGTCATTGGTTCCATGCTCGAGGAAGGGTGGCTGTGTCTGCCCAGCTCCACTGGGAGCTTTACAAGAGGTTCCTGAGCATCATCTGGAGCTGAAAGCCAGACCCTGTTTGTAGCTGCTGGGAGAGTTAATGTGGGTTGGCATCTGCTCTGGGTGTGTGAATGGGTCTGGCAGGAGGGCCTGAGGGACGTGGCAAAGGTTTGGGTGCTGCTGCTCACTGTCACTGCTGAACAGTAGCACTCCTGTCCTGCTGTGCTCAGTGCTTCCCTGAAGAAACAACTTCCAGCACAATTCTGGTTCTTAGGGTTCCCTTGTCAAAAATTCTGCTTATTGTAGCACTTCCCAGAGTAAGTTCAGTGTTGAGAAAACCTTTTTCAGACCTGAAAGGTTCTGAATGAGCAGAAAAAAAACCCCAACCAAACAAACCTTCTCCTCCAGCCCCCAAACCATGTCTAGGGGCTAACAGAGCCAAGTTTAAAGCACTGGAGAGTTGAAGAGAACCAGAACCAGCATCTCTAAAAGACACATCTCTCACCTACCCCAGAAGCATCTGTGACCTTGCTCAGCTGTAGAGTGCTGCTCCAGTAGGAACTGAAAGTTTCTGTAGTAGTTTCTGTGACAGTAATTCTTTGTTGGATTTGATGCCTGTTGGTATTTACTATAATTCAGCTTATGGCTCATGTTGGGAGGATTTTTGAGCCAGTGGCCGGCATGACTGGGGGCAGAACTGGAGGGATGGTGATGTTGGGAGGGCAAGGCTGGGCTGGCTTTGTCTGAAGTGTGCACTGGGCAGTAGTGAGAGATGAAAGACACCAGACTGTGCCTCTTCCCAAACCACTTCGGCTGAATGGAGCCAAACACATCCATAGCCATGAGGGAAAATGCCACTTAGTTGCTTCCTTTGTAGGCAGGATGCTCTCCTGGCTCCTGTGGCCATTTGGATACACAAAAGCCCCTGAATTTCTCATCTGGCTGCATCTCTGATGAGAGCACACTGAGGCTTGTGCTCTTCATCCTTGAGAGGCTGAAGTGATGAGTGGCTGTACACGGTGCAGTTCCCTCCCTTGCAGTCAAACCAAGTCCATTCCCACAGCATAGCACAGGTGTTAATCTTCCCCTTCCTGCTCTGGAGATGTGGCACATGGAATGTGTGTTCCCAGTGCTCTGATTTCCATCCTGGGCTGTATTTTGGGGCAGCTGCCAGGCTCTCCTCCATCTCCACTTCTTAGAAAGTGCTCACTGAGCCACTCTGTCTGGAACAGATCCTTTTCATACAAGAGCTTTTAGTTTTGTTGTGGGGTTTTTTTTGTTTGTTTGTTTGTTTTAATCACCTTGATTTATATAAAATCTTTTAAAGTAAGCTTGCTCAGGACATTTCCATTGCCCTGGACAGCAGCTGATCTCTGATAACTGTGACTGATCCTTTAAGCAAAGCTGGGAAAGGTCTGTCTGAGATGAAATAGTAGTTTGTGCATGTATGGTTATTTAACTAAAGAGGATTAGAAACTGATTTAATTCTTTGCAGTTTTGCTGAAGATCTCTCTGCAAAAGAAGTCATTGAAAAAGAGGATCAAGAGGAAAGAAGTTTGCAGGAACTGACTGCTGGCCAAAGGTTTTATAGCTTTTGTAGCCCAAGAATATATGAAGTAGATTCTTCCCAAGTGACCATATTTCAGCATCTTTCTTAAGCATTTGTCACATAATTAAGTACAGCATCTTATTCTTCCTGTGAATGTCAGGGCATTCTGACATGAAATTTGCTTTCAGTAATTTCTCTAAGGGAACCTTTGCAAATCTGTTACTTTGTACAAGTCAGTATGTGTGTGTATGTGCCAGTTTATTGTTTATTTTAGATCTGTAATTTTAACAGCTTTTGGGTGTAACTGCTGTTAGAAACCCTGCTAGTTTGAGAGGTGTGTGGTGATAAAAGGATTACAGGGCAAGGAAAATGCTTAAAGAAAGAAGGGAAGCAAATGTTTGGGTGGGAGGATAGGAGGGGATGATGGACTGAGTGGGGCTGCTCCTGTGATCCAAGGCTTGCAGTTCCTGGTAGTTTCTTTAATGTCTTTGCTTGAAATCTCTCCTTAATATGAAATTAGTTTGAGCCAGAGTTCTCTTCAGCTGTAGCTGTGAAAGTTCCTGTGAAATCATGAAAAAGCAGCAGTGGATGGGTGACTGTGTGCATTAAACCAACCACTCCTACTGGAATGATCCTGCAGGCTCAGAGCCAGTCTGGTTTGGGCAATGTTGATGTCACAGGAGGGGTTTCAGCTTTTCTGGGTGTGCTCAAGTTTCTTTGCTTGCAGGTGTGAAACTCTCTGTGGTAAACCCTGACCTCATAGACCTTGCTTTATGTTTGGAACTGGAAAAAATGAAGGTTCATGTGACTGTTTTCAGTTCAAACTATACAAATCCAGCATCTGTTTTTTAAATAAGTCTTTATATACTGTATTTTTGGCCACAGATTTCACTGTCAGTGTTGATGATTTCTGCTTTTTCACTGAGTTGCTGAGCTTTGTGTTTTTCACCTGCTTCTGGAGTTTGTTTTCATCTTGTACATGACCTTTGTGTGTGTGGCACATCCTGATTCTGTTTGATACTCCATGATTTTTGTCTTAAGGCTCTATTTTTAGAGCTTTGCCTCCAAGGACTCACTAGAAACTGTTGTGAAGGTGCCGTTTAACTCTGGGGTATAATGGAGTTGAGCTGATTTGTGTTAATCACCTTCAAATTGTCCCCTTTGCTGTTGCCACTTTCAGGGTAGCCTTCCAGGATCAAAAATGGAAGGAATTGAGTTGTGCAAGCCTTGTGGTAAGGAATTACATCCTGAGACAAACTTAATGCAATGGTCTAGCAAGATGTCTTCCAAGGAATTTACAATTCCACTGTTCAGTTCCACATTTCATCATCCATCAGTCCCTGCCTCTTGTGTGTCAGCTAAATGTGCAGAACTGTTTTGCTTAATGCACCTGTGGAGCAGCTGAATTTTATTTATTTTTCTTCTGTCCTACCCCTCTTTGGAATTTCATGATGTTACCTGTTTAATATTTGGGTACTTTTGAAACAGCTTTTAGTCTTTAAGTGCTCACCTCACCCCCTCTTCTCATTTTTTGTTGTATTTTTTTTTAAACTAGGTTGAGACTGAACTGAAGTTAATCTGTTGTGACATTCTGGATGTACTGGACAAACACCTCATTCCAGCAGCTAACACTGGCGAGTCCAAGGTTTTCTATTACAAAATGTAAGTACCTTCTTGAGAGGAAAGACCTGAAATAGAGACAGAAAATAAGTAGCTGTAATGAGAACTTAATATACACTGTTGTGCAACTCTTAGATGTAAGAAACAAAAATTGTAATTGAGTTGCTGATGTAGAAATCACATCCCTGCTTGGGTTTTTTTTTTTATTTTGCATGAGCTGAACACTTGTAAAGAGAAGAAAATAAGTTGTGTCCTGTAGTGATGGTTTAAAATTCCCTCATCTCCTGATTCAGTGTTGTGTGTACAGTAACTGAGCAGCAGAGTGCTTGGTGTGTGAATATCTAAACACATTTCAATTTCAACTGTTAATTTACTAGCTGTTGGGCAAACAAGAATTACTGACTTCCTACTATTTGTGTTCTCAGGAAGGGGGACTACCATAGGTATCTGGCTGAGTTTGCCACAGGAAATGACAGGAAGGAGGCTGCAGAGAACAGCTTGGTGGCTTACAAAGCTGCTAGTGATATTGCAATGACAGAACTCCCACCAACACATCCCATCCGCTTAGGACTTGCGCTCAACTTCTCTGTATTCTACTATGAAATTCTTAATTCTCCTGATCGTGCCTGCAGGTAGGTGGGGGCTGGGAATGTTGTGTGAGTACCAGGCAAGCCAGAAGTGGTTGCTCCTTAGCTAAATGCTTTTCCTGGTTTCTTCCTGCTGATGTTTGCTCTGGTTGATGTCAGTTCACTGGGAAGGTTTTCAGCATCACCATTTTCTTTGGAGTCCAGAGCCACGTTTTAATGTGGGAGTAATGGTGTATGAGAAGCAGACCAGTGATGACCTTGAATTGATCAGCTAAGGGCAGTTCAGCAGCTTGCCAGGTTAACTCTGTAAACTGCCCAAGGTGTGAAGTGATTTAAGGTCTCTTGCAGAAGTTGGAAGGGATGGTAGCACTGATTTCTGTGACCTGTGAGCGTGTACAGAGTGGCAGTGATTGAAGCAAATACCATTTATCTTCTGTCACTGCAGGTTACACTGAGTTTTTAGCAGCCCTTAATCAAGATGTAGAAATGTTTAGTGTAACCAATATTCTTGAGTAAAAAGCACACAGAGTGGTGTTGAGTTGTGCTTCTGGACCGTGTTCAGCAGTATTGGTTAAATGTTTGTTGTGTCATTGCAGGTTGGCAAAAGCAGCTTTCGATGATGCTATTGCAGAACTGGATACACTGAGTGAAGAAAGCTATAAGGACTCTACACTTATCATGCAGTTGTTACGTGATAACCTGACACTATGGACTTCAGACATGCAGGGTGATGGTGAGTCCTGACCACAGAACAGAGTACAGAGTGTGGAAGTGGAGAGGCTTTGATGGTTCACCTCTGTCTCTCCTCATAATGACCCTCCTGTCCTGCCTTAACACTGGGTCAGGTGATAGGGGTGACACTGGAATCTCTTGAGCAGCCTTTCTGCTGCTCAAAAGGAGGTGTGGAATTAGCAACACTTGATTGTTTTTCCCTCCTCACAGTGACAGCTGTGATTACTGTAAAAGGAGTGATTTCATTTGTTTCATCTTTTCTTTCTTTCTGCTTGTCATGCCCATCTCTGGCTGTCATTCCAACCAGATGTGCACCTGCAGTGCAGGAGGAAGCACTGGAAATGCTTTAATTCCCCTTCATTCCAGGTCACTCCATGGTCTCACTGCCAGAGCAAATGCCAAGTGTCCCCTGGCAGTTCCAGACAGTGGGACATGGATTGCTTCTTTTCACTGACAAAGGATAGTACAAGTTTTTGAAGTGGTTTTGGCACACTGAACATACTTGTCCAACAATTAAACTTTCACATATAATGCTTAGTATAAATCTCATTTTAGGGTTTCTCTCTTGGAGATATAAGTGAAAAGAGCTGGCTTTCTTTACTTTTAACTTGGAGGGGAAGAAATAAATCCCGTTAAGATTATTTTGGGTACCTACAAATGCCCAGAGCTTAGAAACAACACTGCTGAACTTCACATACATATGTGACTGTCTTAAATTTTTGATAAGCTGTTGCAGCCACACAGCATTTCTGTGGTACTTAATTGGTGATGTGTCCATTTGAAAGCAAATGCAGAATCTTTTTACTTTTTCCCAATTCCCTATTTTCATGTAGGGTCATGAGTTTGTTTTGGAGTGTTGTTACTCCGTAGCTTCTCACTCTGCTCTTTGGGCTGCTGAGACTGGGAATGCTGTAGACATGTGGGATCTTGGCTCCTGGTTTACTCCACGTCCCAGTGGTTATGGCTTTTGTACCTCCCTTTTCAAAGATTATCTCCTGGTGCAGGATGGACCCGGAATTGATCTGTAGACTTTTCTCTACACACTGCAGGTGTTGAATGCCCTCCTTGCCAAGGGTAGGCATTGGAGAAGAGAAATGTGTTTCAGATTCCCACAATTTAGATACAACCTGTACGTTTTTTATTGGAGTCAAATACCCTGGTGCTCTGTGGAAGCCATTTTAGTGGAGTAACAAGGTTGGATCAATGTGGGATAGTCCCAATATCCTCCAGAGTCTTATAAAAGTTCCTGACTTGCCCATAGCTGATGTCTCTCAGATCTTGGATACTGTAGAAGTTCCACAGGATTATTTACAGGCTCTTTCCAACTGATGCTTCCAGAGTTCCATATTCCCAAAGGAGCAGAGCCTATCAACAATAAGTCAGTAGTGACACAATTAGCAATTTCCAAGGGATGGGAGGGGCTTGGAAGGGGCTCGTGCTTTGGCATTAAGCTTTTTCTGTTTCCATTTCAGCCGTGTAGGGATGTAAAGCCAGGCATGACCCAGCTGCTGCTCTCCCATCCCAATCCCTGTAGCTTTCCCATGGCCCAGACGAGTGTTGAGTTTATTTCCAGGCTTGTAATGTCATCTCCATATGATTCCTGTTCTCCCCTTCTTTCCTGCTGTATAGATTCCTAAAGGAAAGTCCAACTGTTCATTTCCTAAAAACTCTACTTTGTAAGTCTCTTGCCGTGGCTCACTGGAGTTTTCAGTGTCAGTTTTCCTGTCACTAACAGTGCCTGCCTCTGTCACCTGCTGCTGACAAACGTTTGTGTCCCTGCTGCCACTCCTGTGGCACCTGTCCCCCTGCCCAGGGATGATGTGCTTGACTAAGATCCAGAGTAACTCACATACGTGGGAATTGAGCTACAAACCTGGATGGATGGATAGAAGAATATTTGGGCATGGGAAGTACTTCACAGTGGCCTGGTAGAGGAGCATTTGCTTAAGTGTGTTGGTTAGAGCATGCTCAGATCTTCTAATCTGGGTTAGGGCCTCTGCTTTCCTCTCTTAAATTATCTGATACGGAATTTTATCTAAACTTTATTGTTGTTGGATCTCCTGTGTTCCTAGGCCCCCTCTTTCAAAGTCTATTTCTGTTGTACCTGGTGGTAATCCTGAATCTGGACATGCTCTGAGCAAACATTCAGGTTATCTGCTGGAAGTTAGCAGTCTCATTTGATTGGGTTTTATTGCAAATTAAGTTTTTAATTACTAGTTTCTGTTTATTGCCCTTAAGAGAGTCCAATCTTATGTGGTTACATATAATTATAAGCATTTTTTCAGCCTCCCTTATCTATTAAGTGACTTGTGCATGTGTGATGGCACCAGCTGAGGTACCTGGAACTTGCCCAGTTGCAGCAGAATTTTAGCAAAGCCCTGCAGAAGGTGTTGCATGGAGCTCCCTGGGGCAGCTGGAATGTAACTAAACTGCAGGAATCTCATGGACAGATCCCATTCCACTGCATGGCACACCAGAGACATTAATTTCCACAAGATGTTTTTCTTTAATAACCTCAAGCCCAGGGTTTCTTGTCAGGTTGGACTTGCTGTAGAGTGTTTTTCATACCTTTAGTAATTCCTGCTGTCAGTGGAACTGTAGAAAATTGCCTGAAGTATTTTTTTGTGGAGGCTTGAGTGGGCTTGGGCAGAAAAACATGGAGATGAGGGTTTGGGGAAGGGATTTCCTGATCCAAGGATGTTGATCCACAGCTGTTCCCATGGTTTGTGGGCTGTCCAGCCCTGGCTCAGCAGGACCCCTCACCTGTGTGGTGTAAGATTTCAGGGCTGGGTTTGTTTGTCCTCACGTGTTCTGATGGCCTGGCTGCAGTTGTGTGTGAGGGTGCAGGTGATTCCAAGGCTTAATTTCCATGGGAACGCTTCACTGGGAGCTGGCAGTGTGGAGAGGGAGAGTGAGCGTGTATTGCATGAAAATATTAATCTCTAAGTGCTTGTTAAGCTCTTCTACAGCTCTCAGTTCTAAATGGTAACATTTTCCTTCTTGCTTCCCACTTCCACAGGTGAAGAACAGAATAAAGAAGCGTTGCAGGATGTGGAAGATGAAAACCAGTGAGACACAAAGGCCAACAAGAGAACCCATCTCTGACCACCCTCCCCCTTCCCCACAAAAACCCTCAGTGTCACTCTGAGAACCACCAAATCTGACTTTTACATTGGGTCTCAGAATTTAGGTTCCTGCCCTGTTGGGTTTCTTTATTTTTATTTTTTTTACACAGTTTAAAAGTTCTTAAAGGCAAGAGTGAATTTCTGTGGATTTTACTGGTGCCAGCTTTTAGGTTCTTTAAGACACTAACAGGACTGCGTAAAGGCTCTTTCAGCATTACTGTATTGTCTCTGCCAGCTGTGGTGACATTGCCATCAGACCTGGATGTGACACCTGAAGGCCGTGTAGGGAGAGAGATTGGTCCTGGCCAGGTAGTGCTCATGTGGTGGCATTTTTCTTTTTTTTATAACTGTTTAAACTGAATTTTATACCAATGTTTCAACTTAATTGGGTGTTTAGCTTGAAGTTGCGAGGTTGCATTTGGGACATTTATTGTAGTGGTTTTACTGTATAAAAACAAAAAGTTTCCAAACTGCTGAAATGTTGCTGAAAATCATGGTGCTGGTAACAGTTCAACAATCCGTGGCTGCTCATTCTTGCCTGTTCTTTACTTTCCCTCCAAGCAGGTTAGCATTGAAGGTGGCATTGATAAGCCTGCATGCGTGTTCAATATTTTTTCTTTTCTCCCTCCCCTCTCCCCATCTCCCTTCGCTCGCTCAACCTCTTTTGTTCAGTATGTGTAACTTGAAGCTAATTTGTACTACTGGATATCTGACTGGAGCCACAGATACAGAATCTGTATTGTTCTTACTGAAACACAGCATGGAATTAACATTAAACTTAAATAAAACAAACCTAAATTAAAAATGCCAACCATCACTATGAATTTATTTTAGAAGAGTAACTTCCCTTTGTTGCTTGTACTAGGAACAGTTGGAGGGGGAGAGAGCAGCAGGGACAGCCTTGTTCTTCAGACAGGAGCTAAGGAAGATTTGGTCTGAGCGTGAGTTTTGCTCCTGGGGGTGGCCCTTTTATCCAGTCTTCTCCTGTCTAAATCCCTGGGCAATGGTTGGTAAATTCCTCTCACCTGCTGTTTGAGCACTTTTTATCCAGTGCAGTTCCATAGCTGGAGAGAAGGGGGACAGGTTATCCTGCTCTGCTGGGAATGGACACTCAGCTGGGGCTGGGGTCAGCCTCCCCCTAAACCACGTAAGGAAACTGCACCAAAGATGAGTTGAATTTTTTTTTTTTTTTGTAAAAATTTATTCAGCATAGTCTGGCAGAGGTTATGCACCAACATCTGCAGCGTGCTCTGCACACACTGAGCACATCTGGGGGATGGCCTGCAGTGTATCCCACATTCCAGCCCAGAGCAGGGCCAGACAATGGCAGTGTGTCAGGAGCCAGAGGAGAAAGAGCTGAGGATGGGAGAGAGGCAGTAGTGGGTGAGAGTCACTCAGGGCTGGCTGTGGCTGCAGCAGCATGGAGGGGAAGGATGGCTAAGGCAAGTGGAGCAGGATGCACAGGCTGTGCCATGGATGCAGCAGGAATTCCCCACAGAGCCGTGCACCCTGCAGCTGTTGGGGTTAAAGGGAGGTGCTGAGGAGGAGCCTGTGCTGCAGCCAGCACCCAACCCCGTGTCCCTGGAGCTGTGGAACAGCACTGAGGCACGGGTATAAATACTGTGGGAATGAGACTTCCAGTTATGGCTAGGAGCAAGAGGAAAAGACGTTTTTTCTGAAGGTGCTGCTCTGAGCCTGTGGAGCTGAATGGGGAAGGGGCAGCGGGGACTCACAGACAGGGAAAGGCAGGAGGGAAGCTCATCTTCATCCATGGCCAGCCCAGAGCAGTGGTAACCTCTGCAGTTTGTATTACATTGTGTTCCTGTGGGTATGAAAAATTCCTGCAGTATAAAAATAGAGAGCAAGAAATGGGACAGCTGACTTCAAAAAAAGATAAAAGTCTCTGGCTCCTGATCAGTGAAGAAGTTACATGATGGATTTTTCAGGTTATACCTTGTAACCATAAACTAAAAACAACAAAAATTCCAAATCTAAAACATAACTCCATCTCTCGTAGTGCATCTCATCCTTGGCTATAAAGTATTTACAGGTTTTATTCATTTACACAATATGGCTTCACTATATTTGTAACACAAAGCATTAAAACATCTCCGAGCAAAATTCTTCATAAAACATTCTGAATACAAAGTTTGGCATTTCAGTGATTTGGCTGAGAAAGTAGCAGTTACTTGTTTTCTGGTTGTGCTTTTTTTTTTTTGGTGATGACAAGCACAAATTTTGGTCATTTCCATCAGAGCTTAAACTCAGCTGAAGGTCCCGAGCTGTGGTTGCAGGGATGCTGTGCTGGACCCCACGTTCAGTCGGGTAAGGAGAAGAGGAGAAGGCCTTTGTTTGGGACTTGGAGAGTAAGACAACAGAGCAAGGATGTATTTTGTGGTTGTTCTGAAAGTGCAGGTCTTTGGTAAGAACAGAAAGAGCAAAGCGAGGAAGGAGGGGTTTGCTGGCAGCAATGTTCAGCCAGGTCCGTGAAGGGAAAGAAAGGTCCTGGAGCAGGGAATTTCTCATCATCGGGAATTCAACCGAGGAGCAACCTGCAGGCAAAGGACAGGTCTGAAAGCGTGTTCAAAACGCGGCAGAAGTTTTAATTCCTGAACATTCTGAAGCTGGACAGCCTCTGGTCCTCTCAGCTCTGCTGGGAGTCAGTGCAGTCTGGATTTGTTTTGGATTTATTTCAATAAGCTGGGGTCTGACAGTGCATAAATCAGCTGTGGGGCTGATCTGACTGCCAGGATCACCACAAACAAGCTGAGAAGGGGAGAGGGTTTTGTTTGAGTTTTTAAATATATTAAAATTTAATTTGCTATGGAGTAAATGACTCTTGAGGGGGTGGAAATAAAAAGTGAATGCTAGGACAATCCCTTGCTGAGTGTGAGTTTGGCAGCCCCTCAGAGCTGCAGGAGCCCTGTGCCCAGCTCCAACTGGGGGAAAGGCTGGGATAGCAGGGCACTGCCACTGGCAGGAACATCCCGTGGCCTGTGTCCCATGTGTCCCATGCCAGAACGCTGGGTGGGATCCAGGGTGAGCCCAGCCCACACTCACCACTGTTAGATGCCCGTTCTTGGCTTTGGCTATGAGCAGCTCTGATCCCGAGATGAAGTCAATGATCCCTTCTTTGCCTTGGCCCACTGTGAACTTTATGCTGTGAAGAGCAAAGGGTGAGAACAGCCCTGGTGAGCGTGTGGGACTCTCCAGGAGCTGGCTGTTAACAGAGCTGCAACAGATGTGCTCTGGAGCCTTGGCTGAGGTGGATTGAGTAGATTTGGATGGGGTACAGGAAGCAGCAGAGCCGAGGCAGGGCCCTGGTGTCACTCACCTGCCCTGGTTGATGTTGACGTTGTTGATTTTGTTGGCCAGAATGGCTGCTTTTGTCAGCGTCTCAATCACGTGGTCACTCTGCAGGACAACGTCTCCCTGGGAGGAGAATGTGCTTTAGGATCATGGTTTTGGTGCCATTGTACCAAAACCACCCTGCTGTAAGGGACAGGGGACAGGGACAGCACCAAAGGGGGCAAACAAGCACTGCTGAGCCCCAGCTGAGAACACAGGGAAATACCAGTGAAAGAGCTGGCACAAAGTCACATCCCTGGCACCTTGTCACCCCCTCCTCCCAGCTGGCTGTGCTCCCTGTGCCTTTCCCCCTTTCTCCAGAGGGGCCTGGAGAAGGGAGGGATGAGCCCCCGGTACCTTCTGCTTGTTGTCCTCACAGTGCACGTGCAGCACAAACAAGTTGTCACTCAGGCTGCTGACAGAGATGCCTGGGGAGAGATGGGAGCATCACCAGCACTGCCTGGACCTGGGGAGGGCTCACAGCCTCTGCCAGGAATGCAGCAACTGTTCCCTGCAGCACAGCTGAGAGGCTGCAGGGGGCTGAGGGGAGAGGCTCCAGCCCAAGGCTGCAGTGAGCACGCTGCAGCAGGCTCAGCAGTTTCCCCTCCTGTCAGATATTCCAAGGGCCAAAAGCTGCAGCAGTGGTTCAGGCAGCTGCTGTGCAGGAATGGTGCAAGCCCCCCATGGCCAGGCCCTGAAACTGGGAAATCACTCCAGGAGGGTTAAGGGAGATGAATTGAGTAATTTTGGTGACATTTTCTGGAGCTTCTTTGTAGGAAATCCAATTTCAAGATACTAAAATGCTTTGCCAGGATCAGCTGATCCTGTTCTTGTCCAAGTCAAGGACAAATTGGAGTTTGGAGTGGTGCATATTGAAGTGCAGCTGAGGTGCAGGGTCAGGGGAGTGCCCAGCCCCAGCCCTGCACCGTTCCCACCTGTCAGGTTGGAGTAGTCGATGCGCTGCTTGATCTTGGCGTCCTCCACGATGATGGCCGAGCTCTGGGTGAGCAGCAGCTGCCGTGCCCGAGCCTTGTAGCCCTTCCTGTCGTACTTGACCACGGGCACTGCGTACTGAAACACGAGTGAGCAGGGCCAGACCCCACCTGGGCACTGCCAGCCCCCAGGAGGCACCAGCCAGGCCTTGGGAAACCGGGAATGCACAAAATTCTCTGTGCCAGAATTTCCTCACTGCCGCAGAGCAGCTCTGGACACACCCTGGTGGCTGCACTGCCTGGGGACTGGGAGACCCAGGTTTGGTGTCCTCTGGGAAGGTGGTCCCCCTTCCCCTCCAGCTGTAACCCATTCAATTAATCATTACACTGCCCAAATCTCCACTTTCTAATCCATCAGCTCTTGCCAGACAGTTCTCTAAAGTATTACAAGCTTAATACAATGTGAAATTCTTTCTTCAGAATTCCAATCTGCCCCTCTGCTGAATAACTGGGAGCTTGACAAAAGTATTGGGACACATCTCTCACCTTAAGTGCTTCGTTTTCTAATGCCTGAAGGATTTTAGTATTTATTTCTTCTCTACCTGTATTAAAACCAAAGAGGTGGGGGGTCAGAAAGGAATTTCCAGCAAGAAAAGAGTTCATTAATCCTCCCCTTCCTTCCTCCTGTTAAACCTGGCAACCCCCACTCACCCAGTCGAGTGTTGATGAAGAGCCTGGGAACACTCTGAGGATAATTGTCTTTTTTACCCTTGAAAATCTCACTGGCAATTACTTTTTGTTCCAACTGCAAGGACAAAAAAAAAGTTTTCTTGTTTAGTATAAAATTTCTCCTCATTAAGAAGATACATTTGTGTTACAAGAGATGTTCCCTTTGTGGTTTTATTAGCAGTCGTCATTTAGTTCCTGTTTGGATGAGGAGTCACTCTAAACTTTCAGTCCCTGTCAATGACCTGAGCCTTGGGCTCCTTGGCTCCAAGAACAAACCAGGGACTGGGAAAGTTGGAAATCCCCACTGCTGTACTTGGGGCCAAGGCTGTGACACAGGACAAGGCACCTGGGACGATTTCCAGGGAAAAATGAGGATAAAAGAGGCTCCTTATCAGTGAGTCTGGTCTGCTGGGGGAAAGCAGCTGCTGAGCTGAGTTAATCCCATGTCCTTAATCACAGGCTCAGCCCCAGCTTTTCACTCCAGGTGTCCATGCACTGCAGAAGGTGAGAGACTCTGCAGTGAAAAACCTTCATAGCACTTACAGCCAACATCTCCTATTATGTCTCTGTACTGAGCTTTTCTTTCTAAATATAAAAACTGCCCCCCCCTACCTTTCCATGAGAAGAATCAAATCTCAGTATCATTTTTATTCTTTTTAGCTACAACAGAGCAGCTGAAACTGTTCCTGTAAGTTCTCTGTTTGGAAAATGACTGGGTTTGTGTCTGCAAGATTCTTACTCTCTACTTTACATGGTACAGGCAGAATAATGCAGCTTCTCATATTTTTAGCTTCCATGGGCAGAGTAGCAGGGCCTTTCAATAGAGAAATTATGTGGGGGCTTGGCTCCACAGCCTGTGTGAACAGTACCTATTGAAATATGTATAGAATGGGGGCTCTTCTGTGCACATTCCAGGCTTTTAGTGTTTTGTGTCTAACCTAAACCCAACCCTCCCATGCAGCTGCTCCTCTCCTCCATTGAGGAGAACTCAATGCGAGTTCTGCCCTTGGGAATGGCAGGGAAATCCTGCAAAGGTGCCTTGTACCTGCTGCTTCCACTCGGGGCTGATCCTCTTGCAGTAGGTCCAGACCATGTTCTGCATGCAGAGCCTGCGCAGGAGCTGCGACGCCTGCGGGGAGCCCACGGGAGAGGGGATGGCTCAGAGCAGGGGACAAACCCACAGGACAAAAACCCAACAGCCCAGAGCCACTGACAAACCCACAGGGACAAAAACCCAACAGCCCAGAACCTCTGACAAACCCACAGGGACAAACCAAACAGGTACAAACCCAAAAAGGACAAACTCAACAGCCCAGAACACATAAACCCAAGAGGGTGAAACTTGAGAGGGACAAACTCAACAGGGACAAAAAACCCAACAGCCCAGAACCACTGACAAACCCAAGAGAGCAGCAGCAACTGCAGAAAATGCACTGCTGGGTTAAAAAGCTGTTTCCTGATCAAGAATTAAATAATAAGTAGTTGATTTTATGTCTTTCTCTATGAGGATTTGCTCTGGGACTTCTCCAGCTGCTTTAGAATGGGGATAAAAACCAGGATCCCTCCTCTCTGCACTGCAGTGCCCTCCCTCCCTTCCAGCTGTACCTTCAATCCAAACAATTCTTTGGATAAGGTAACTGGGATTTTCTGCAATATTTTGTTTTGAGCAGATAAACCAATTTAAGTAGATGCAGAATAATAACAGCAATAGCAGGAACTGAATTTGTTAAGAGAAAAATTGAAGGGAATTTCAGAAATGGATGAGAAACCCAGGAGAAAATGGTTTTCCAATAGCACCAGGCTCCAAGAAGCTGCAATCCTCTAGGCCTGGATTCCCCTCCCACATCCCAGGGCTCATTCCCACCTCACACAGTGATGGGGGAGGAGTTGGCCACGATTTGTCCAAGACATTTTTTGGTAAGTTCCTCTTGAGGTTCATCAGGAAGGAGAATCGGATGTAATCCAGGAAATATTCGTTCTCTGGGCACCGCGGGTGGTTCCGGTAAATGAAGCCTTTAATGAACCTGTGGGTGCGGAAAAGATTGTTAGAAAATTTTAAAAAGTCATCAAAATTAGTGGTATTGAAAGGTTCTATTTCCTGGGCTTTATTTAGTAGTTGTAATTTATTTAAAAAAAAAACCTCTGTAGTGACAAGAAAGTTTCTTTTGAGCATCTTATTGATAAGGAAAGTGCTGTCTGAGGGCTTGGGCTGCTCTTCACACACCTCCTGATTGTCTCCACTGCCCATTTCCTCTTGGCAGCTTTTCGGCGTCCCAGGGTTCCCCTCCACCAGGACTGGATTGTGATGGCTAAAAATAACACAAACATTTTGCATTAAGGGATCTCCTTCATCCCCAAACTGACTCCGCACAAACCTGGCACCAAAATCGCTCAGGAAAACTCACTCTGGAAATAACCAGCTTCCAGTGGGGCATGGGGGCAAGAACATGAGTTTTTAATAAGGAGATAGATGGGATAAATGTCAGTAAAAGGATGGGAATTGCTGTGGGAGCTGCTGGAGGAACATCTCTCCCTCTTTCTGTGTCTCTCCTACCTGAGCGTTTCATGGTCAGGAATTTCTTCCGGCGATAGAAACCTCTCCACGTCGCCTGCATTTTTGTGGCTGGAATTGCGAGAAAAGCAGCAATTTGCAACTGTGACCAAGCACATTTTGGTAGGAAAAGACTCAGCTTTTTAAAAAAAATCCACTGCAAGTGGGAGTGCCTCACCCAGACTCTGCTTCCTCACTTCCAGAGCATCTTCTGTCGCAAACAAGGTTTTGGGAAAGCGGATAAAAATCTTTGTTCTGGAAATAGAAATGCAGAATTCCATTTCACATGCTGGAGCAACTTGCTTTTGGCATTCCCTTTGGGCTCTTTTCCCTCTCCCATTATCTAGAGAAGCTTTATTTCAAAAGGACAACAGGGACGTGCAGTGATTCATAACCTCAGACTGAGAACACAGAACTGACCGTCCCATTTTGTATTCTTCTGGTTTGTAGCCAAGATGCTTCACCAGCACAGCCACCCCATCGTAGGGCCGCCCATCCCACGTGGGCCACGTCTCTGGACACAGGGATTTGTACCTGGGAATTGGCAGCAGAGGGAATCTTAGGGACTGAAGTGCAATCCAAGGAGGGAGAGGAGTCATGGGAAGGGAGAGAAGCCAAGCTTCCAACCCCTCTGGGTGGTAAAGCTGCCCCTGTGCTGTTCAAAACAGCTGCCAGCCTCAACATCGGTGGGATGGAACTCAGGGAGAGGGAGCAGCAGAGGAAAGAATTCCAAAGTAGCTTCACCTCTGCAGGAAAACCTCGTATTTTCTGCGGTAGGCGAAGCCGGCTCTGCGCACCCGCAGGTTCTCCATCAGCCCCAGGTATTTCACCTGGTGTCGGATCAGGACCTCATCGAATCGATCTTGGCAGGGCATGGAAAGGGAGAAACAATCAGTGCACAGCTGCCCCTTGGTCTGGAGAAGGGGAATGTTCAGCTCTTGTTGGATCTCACACAATTATCTTTAACCTCCAGTGAACCCTCACAGCACAAGTCCCACACAATTTTGTGTCTCCTGCCTTCCCCCCTCCCACACCTTTTAAATTATTTATATTGAGCTCCAAAATGAAGTTTTCCTTTGGGATGTTTTATGCATAGAGGAACCAAAACTGAGGGAAAGTAAGGTCATTATAATGAATTCACACAGGTCAATAATTCTTTACTTCAACCACCTCTACCCAAGAGCAGTGCTCCCATTGTGATTCCTGGCTGCTGGCACTGCCACCTCCTCCCTACAAACGCTCAGGCTCTGCCCCAAAATGAACCCAAAATCGTGCAGGGCTTCATTTGGCTCCTTTCTGTGCCTCCCTGACCGGGATGCAGTGCCCTGCCTGTGTCCTCAGGGCCATACCAGCCTGTTTGGCATCGTTGGGTTTCATGCAGCGAATGTAGGAGGGTTCTTTGGACATCAGAATTTCCATGAGTTTGGAGAGGCTGTTTTTGAACTGAGTCGCTGCCTAAGAGGAAAACAAAAAAAGAAAACTACACATGAAGGGATGACTTGGAGCTGGCTACGAACCAGCAGAATACCAGGTGAGGGGTTTGCATTCAGATCATGTCAGAGTTGAAGTTTTAAAAAGAGGGAACAGCCACAGCCCCCCGCAGCTCTTGAGTTCTCACCGTTTCAGGTCTCTTTTTGTCTGTCAGCTCTGTCCTGTCAAAGCACTGGTTTATGATGGGGTTCTCTGAGTTGCACATGGTCTGCAGAGAGAGATGTTTTCAGAGATGAAGTACACAGAACTACCAGAGAAACCTGAGGACAAAACTATTTAAAATAACAAAATGAACACTGGGATCTCAATCAGTCTTTTCAGAGCGCAGCCCTGTGGACACACAGCCTCCAGGTGGAGTCTGAAGAATCCTTCCCCTCAGGGCCACCTCATTTTAAACCCAACTGCTCATCCTGCCCTGGAAACCTCTCTGCACACTCACCTCCTTCAGGTTCCGGAAGAGAAGGTCGTTGTTTTTATCTAGAAAACCTGGAAGAAAAACAAACCAACTCAGGCTGATCCACCAAGGCAGGGATTTGAGATTTGAAATGAATCTCGTTGATCAAATGATGTGGGGATGGATTTTAGGCCCAGATTTTTGGTTTTCCTGTGTTACCTGCAACGCTGTAGGTGACATCCCCAGCGTAGTGCGAGAGCCGGAACTCCTCCCGCCCCAGAGACTTGCGCGTCTTTTGGTCGGCGAGTTTGTGCCTGGGGAGGGAGCAAAAACCTTCAGGAGAAACAAAATCCTGCAGGATTCACTTCAAAAAGCACCAGGACGTTCAGTCCTGTGCAAAGGCGAGAAAGGAATGTGAATTGGACTGGGTGATTTTCAGGGTAATAAAGTTATCAACCAGCACGTCACAAAAGTGTCATGTTTATGTTTAATTAAAAGGGGAATTTCAGTGTTGTTTGCAGAGTGGTTCTGTGTGCATATAAGATTCAGACATCCTAAACTGAGCATTCAGAATAAAAGCAGAACATTCAGAATAAACAGACATTTGGAGCTCCAAAACTGAAGTAAATAATCTGCAAGGTGAGTCAGTAATGAGAGTTTTGTTGCCCCTGTTGCATTCTGAAGCTCAGTCAGGTACTTCGTGTTGACAACCTATTTTATGTTATCTTAAATATCAATCAAATCTCTTTGTAAAAGAAAATGATCATTGATTATGTGGGAGCCAGCACGGTGAGGATGTGATTCACACACTGGAATCCCTCAGCTGAGGGAACACTCACGTGAGAAAATGAGGGTGGTTCTTCACAGTCTCCTCCAGTTTCTCCAAGAATGTTGTGTCTGTGGCATCCCCGGGTCTCAGACACTCCTCATCCTACAAACACACAAATTCCAGGGATTTCTGACTGGGCTCTGCCTCACTGAAGCTCTGGCCCTTTTTGGCTCTTGGCCTTTCCACTTTCAGCCCAATAAATGAAGAATCCTTGAGCTGAAAAGGGAAATATTTCCCTCCTTCCAGACTGCCTGGATTGGGAGCTGCTTTCCCCAGATCCCATGAAGGTGATGCAAGGCTCTTGATGGTGTCACTATTCCGTGTATTATTGCTCTTCCCGCCTACTCAAACACTTCCAACACAAACTGGTTTTTCCCATGTTTTCCCCCTTGTTTTCCACTACACTGCCTGAAATTTTTCATTCAGAAAGATGTTTTCAACTCACCAAAATAGAAATGATGCCTTTGAATTTCTCTTCCACCAAGTCACAAATTATTTTGTTATTGAAATACTGAACTGGTTCCCACTGCAAAGACAAGAAATCACACTTTGGTGAAAACAACTCTAGACTGGAAAAGCAACATGCAAATTTCAGATCATTTCAGAGAGCACCTGACTTAAACAATCTTTCTGTCAAAGCTTTTTCACTCATCACATTTGTTTTCCTAACACTGCTTTTTATTAAAATCAGAGTGAAGGCTTGGGATGGCATTACTCACTTCCAGCTGTCTCACAGAGTTACCAGGGTTTCAGAAGGAAGAGGAAAAGGAAAGTTCTTGAATTCTTTTATTTGGAGATGGTGGCAGCAGCTCCTTTTGCCCCTGGATTTGGGAAAGGGAGGATTTGGGCTCTTACCGCGATGCCCTCGGACTCGTACTCCTCTTGCTCTGACTTCAGGGTGAGCTCGATGAAGAGCTGCTGCAACTTTTCATTGCAATAATTAATACAAAACTGCTCAAAGCTGCAAAGAGAAATCAGAAAAAAAAAAACAATCACGGTTTGTACAGAAGGAGGTACAAACAGTGGGGGCAGCAGGGATACAGTAAATCAAGAGAAATAGATTTTTGTGAAGTGTTTATTTACTGACTGCATGCATTTAGTAAGTTTATTATTTAGGGAAACTCAAAGAGCACCAGAAGGAGGGACATGAAGGATGGAACATAAAAACTTTGAATAAAGGCCCAATAACACTGCAAATTTGAGAGTGTTGGTTCAGTGCTGCCTGCCAGGGAGGTTCCAGACTCTGCCACCCCTGGGCTGGAGAGCTGGACAAAGGCCCAGCTCAAGGTAAGGCATGAATACACCCAAACCCCAATAGTTTATTTAAAATATTTAAAATACAGGACCATTAATAGCTGTAAATGCTAATTAATAGCTGGATGTCCTAAGTGTTAGAAGCCCTGTGATGATCAGTTTTTCACCTGATGTCCTGACATTTAAATGCCACCTCTTTTACTAAAAAATGGAATAAAGCCTTGTTTCACAAGGGACAGAAAAGACAGTAACTGAATAACGTAATTCAGAATTTATCAAAACAAACCTGTTGTGCTGGAAAACCTCAAACCCATAGATGTCCAGCAATCCTAGAACTGTTGTACTTCTCCAGCCTGGAAACTTCTCTTCCTGCAACAGAGCAGAAAACAAATGTGGATATTTCCTCAGAGATGATCCATCCCTGGATCTCCATCATTCAATCCCAGTGTTTACCGTGCAATTTAGAAAACAAATTAATTTAGAAACGACTGAAAGCATGGAGCTTGCTTTGCAGCTGACAGATTTGGAAATTGCTTTCTCGTTTGCCTGGATATCAACCAACAGAAGGTTCACTTGCCTTGTAAGCCAGGGATTTGTTGACCTTGTTGACCAGCCAGGAGAAGGTGCGGCCGTAGACGGCCTTGGCGAGGGCATCCCTGGCGTAGGCTGCCTGCTCCAGGTTCAGGGGACTCACCAGCTGCAGGCAGGAGCAGATAAAAGCCACTCAGCAGCCCCCCAAAACCCCCTTTTCCTGCCTCATCATCACTAAACAGCCGCTCAAAAGCATCCTGCTGGTGGCTGAGCCATCACCGGTGCAGTGACAGCCCTGTGTGAGAGGTGAGGAGGGAACTGCTGGCAGAGCTGGTTCATTTAATGCCCTTTGCCTCCCAAAGCCCCAGGGGCTGCTCTTACCTCCTCCCCTTTTGCTATGATCTTCTTGTGGATCAGTGCATCCCGAAGAACAGAGCCATCCACTGCCAGCAGCTGCACGCAGGATATTCAATTAATTTATGGAGCCGTACATTCCACTTCCCTAAAATCCCAGCCTCGTGAAAAAAACCTTCATTTCCCACCCACACTGAACAACTCTGCAGCATCAATCCCTCCCTTCCCTCCTTCCTGGCAGGGAGATGAGCTGACAAATGAATTGGCTGGAAGGAAATAACCAAGCAAAGGCACAAAGGCGTTTTTTTCTTTAAAACTCTTTTCCAGAGTGTTCCTACCTCACTGCCTGAAGGTGGAAACCTCAAGGCAGTGGTGGGTCAGGTGGTAAAGAGAGAAGTTGTCAATTAAATGGGTTTGATGATAATATTGCATTTCATTTAGGTCAAATGAAAGTGAAATTTATGAGTACTTCTAAATCACAGTCTAAAATTATATGATGATATCAAGCTCCAAGTAAGGAATCCTCTACAATTCTCCTTTCCTGTGGTATCTCCCTGAGTGGTGATACTCACCCTGGCCAGGTATTTAATCTGATTCTCTGTAGTGACCTGAGCATTCCCCTGCTCATCAGCAGCAAACTGGACATTCCCCAGGTGCAGGACACTGCCCACAATGCTCAGCAAATCCTGGCATGGAAGCAACAGGCAGAGATCAGGATGATGGAATGAACACACAGAGAGGTTTTTATGTTAATTCACGTTTTAGGAGAACAGTTTTTATCTTTTTCAGGATTTTTGTAGGGAATACGTCCACTCTGAATTGATTCGCTGATTTCAATCAGAAATCCCAAATCAAAGATAAAAAAATCCTTAAAAGCAGGAAAATCTGTGCTGCTGAACATTCTCACCTCCACCTCGCTGTCGTTGAAGCCAATAACAGACAGGGCTCTCCTCATGATCTTCCACTCATTTTTGTCATTTATGGAACTGACCCTTGCACAGTGACCCTAAAAAGACACAGTTTGATAGAAATAAGTAAATCATCATCAAAGATACATTATCCACGCTCGATGCATTGTGTTTCTTTTTACAGCAGCCACCTCGGAGTTATTTCTGAAGTGAGGGAAGGAAATTACAAAGTCAGTGGGAGATATCCTGCTCCTGTAATATAGTATTTTTAAAGTTATGGTTAATATTCACCTTTACTAAATAGTGATACTGCTGTGGGTTCTTCTCAAGGCCCAGCCTCCTCAGCAGGTCCTCCTCCCCTCCTTCCAGCAGCTGGTAGAAGATGTGGAAGTTCCTCTCGCCGTGGTTCTGGTGCACAACTCGGGATTTCTCCAGGAGGTAGTTCAAGATGTGGCCCCCGACAGGAGCCCCCTAAACCAAACCAGACACGTGGAAAGAGTTCAGCAACACAGAGGGAAATGTTTCTGCTCCTCGATTGTCTGTTCAAAGACAAGAGCTGAAGCAAAAACCAAAAAGAAACCCAGAAAATGATGTGGCATTCTGTGCCACAAGCTCTATCTCAGCTCCAGTATGGTGGTGATTTGAGTGCTAAAATTCCTTCTAGGAATTCACCACAAAGGGAAAGCACCGAAACTGAGTGTGGAGGGATCAAAGGAGACCTAAAAGCCTGGAGGATGGCAGTGCTGAGCTCCTCAGCCTCTGCACTGTGTCCACCTTGCTGGTGTGGGGCAGTTGGGGTCAGAGTGGACAGGAACTCTGTGCAAAGTTACACAGGACAGGGATTATCCTCAGATCTCTCAGCTGGTTTATGTGGATTTACCCAGGGAGAATCCATGGGCACACAGCACTAGAAATAAAATACCCTGGAAATGAAAGGGTTTGATCTCACTGTCTCCTTGCACAGAGAAATTAAGGGAGGAATGAAAGCAGAGTGAGTGCCATAAAACCCTCTGGACCCAAACTCTGCCACCACAGACTCTGCTTATGCTGTCACCAAGGAAATGCAAAGCACTCACTACACACTCACAGCAACACAAACACAGAGAATTTCTATAACTGGGACCAGTCCTCAAATATAAACCAGATTCCAGCTTACCCTGTAATCAAACTGCACATCCATGTACTTCCCAAACCGACTGGAGTTGTCATTCCGAAGGGTTTTTGCATTTCCAAAGGCCTGAAATGAAAACAATCAGGGGGGGAAAAAAAATAAATGAGTACCAAGTCAGATTATTTATAAACGCTCGGGTGAAGCTGCCAGTTATTTATTTACAGCCTAGGATTTTCCTTCCTGGTAAACCCAGAAGGAAAGAGATTGCTGCCTGAATCCTGACGCTGATCTTTACACCCAGTGCAGGCAGTGCAGATGGAACAGCCCCTGAAAACACTTCCAAACTCCCTGCAAGCTGATTTTAGTGCCAGTCCACTGCTGACAGCACAGGACACGTCTGACAGCCTTGGCCAGGCTCCTCTGCCACCACAGCCCTTTGTCACAGCTCGCTGCCACACGGGCTGAGGGGCTCACCTGTGCTGGGATTCAGGGATATAAGATAAAGGGATGCAGGGATTTCCAGGATAGAGGGCACAGGGATACAGGGCCCAGGGATTTCTCAGGGCACTGCACACAGCCTGGGCTGGACACTAGAGGACACCACAGCACCAGAAAACGAACGCAGCCTTTCGGAGCTGCCCCTTGGGATGCGCCCCATTGCAGAGTCCTGCAGAGACCCACGGCTCTTCCCAAGCCAAATCCCTTCCATCCCCACACCCCATCCGTGCCACAAGCGCTCCTGGGGGGCTGGAAAGGGCCAGCATTGCTTTGGCCGGGAATCAGGGCGGGATTCCCCGGTGATGTGCCCACACGGCATTCCCAGGACAGGCGGTGTCACCGCCCCACGGAGCCCCGCTGTCCCCACGGGAGCATTCCCAGGGCCGGGATTCCGTGGGAATTACCTCCAGGACGGGGTTGGACTGCAGCAGCCGGTCCTTGACGGTCTCGACCTGCTGGCTGGCGGGGCAGGTGACAGCGTAGTACTGCAGGATCTTCTTGGTGGCCTCGGTTTTGCCGGCGCCGCTCTCCCCGGAGATGAGGATGCACTGATCCTTCCTCTCGGTGCGCAGGGAGCGGTAGGAATTGTCGGCGATGGCGTAGCTGCGAGGGGACAGCCGCGATCAGAGGGTTTGCCTCTGAAACCCCGGCAGAGACATCCCCCAAAAACAGCCCCGGGCCAGGGGCTGGGCGAGGTCACACGGCTGATAGGCTCTGGTGACAACCCAGGACAGCACCGACACCTCTGGTGACACCTCAGCCACCGAGCCAGGCTTCGGCAGGGTCCTGACACCTCAAATTCTTTAAGGCTGCTCTTTTGGCTTTTTTTTTTTTCTCACAAAAAGGGGTAGAAGTCGACTAAATCGTGCAGATCAGCTGGCTTTTCTAAATATAAATGATCTCTCAACTCTGGTCCCATGGGACAGTGAAGTTTTACACTCAGGAAACACCTTGTCCTCCACTGGGATTTTTTTCTTGCTTATCTCCTAAGTGATGACACATTCAGAAGGTCACAAGAGAATTTTGCTGTCTGGGTGGCTCCAGAGCTTCTCTTGGATGGTGGGAAGAGCTGGAAAAGCCACCCCAGATTAAGGAGCATCCTGCTGGTCCCCCCTGCCCCAAACACCAGACACTTCCCCCGCCTGCACAGAGCCTGGCCCTGCCCTTCTCCTTCCTCCTTTGCTGCTTTTTCTTTCATTGCTGTGTTGTGAGCAGACAGGATCTCACACCCAGAGCCACCCACACTCCCACAGCACCAGAGAGCAGCAGGGGATGAGTGACAACGGTGACAACTGCTCAGGGGGACAGGAAAAGGACAACTCGCATCAGGCAACCTCCCTAAGAGCATTTTCAGCTCTCACATGTGGTGATCAAGCAAATAATTCTGTCTTCATACACCTGACAACATTTTAGTAGCTTGGCTTTTTAAATTTTCTTTTTCTTTCTTTTTTTTTTTTTTTTAAACTCTCCTGCTGTGCTATTAATTAGAAGTAATCACACCAAAATAACAGCCCTGGCCTTCTCCAGTCTATTAATGCTTGGTGCTAAGGCAACACCAAGGAGCTCCCCTGGCAACACAACTCACCCCACAAAATACAAAATACATCATGTCCCTCTCTTCCCTGCCTCTGGAGTCTTTTAGAGAACAGCTGAATAAATGCAAATTTAAGTTGGATTTGAAGAAGTGCCTCTGGCCCTCCCCTGTGCCTTTATGGGGTGGTTTATAGCCCTGAGAGCTGCAGTCAGGCACAGACAGGATCACTGTAAATGAAGATGTTTATGGTCCCATTGCCATGATCAGGACAGGATGTGACAGATCTCTGGGAATATGCTGTGATCCAAGCCCACAGGGATCACTTTCCTCCTCTGAGTGTGATGCATTTCCCAAAAACCCCAGAGCTCAGGCCTACACTTGAAATATCTGACACTGGAACAGAGATCTTGAAGTGTTTTGGCTTTCTAGAGTCAGTTTAGAATAGGAGAAAGAGGAAAAAAGACACCTGAGTTACTGGAAAAGGAGAAGCCCAGAGCACTACACTGCAGATGGAGCATTCTGATGCTTCTCAGAGGATTTTTAAATGCATATATAATCAAATAATGCAATAAAATAATCAAATAATGCAATGGAACAGCAAAAAACTGTTAACAAAAAATTCTGTTTTCCCAGTGGGAGCAGCAGTTTCCAGGATCACAGTTCTCCAGGGCTCACCCATGAGCTGCACATTTTACAGCTTCTGAAGGGACTTGTTAAAAGGAGAAAGAAATAATCAGCTACACTGTGATTTAAGTGGAATTAAAGCACATCTGCTCAATGCTTTGTGCTATCCATGAGCTTCGTCATCATCCTGTACCCACCGCACATTAAAAACAGAGCCACAGCCCCAAGGACTTTCCAGAGAGTCCCAAAATTCACATCCAAGGGCACAGAAGCCCTTCCCTGACCACAGGCAAAGTGAAGGGAGCAGGTCTGAATGCAGAGTTTTTTAGGTTTCATTCTCCCCCATCTGGGTTCAGACAGTAAAAAAATCACATTTTTGTCCTAACAAATCCAACTTCAAGCACTGAGGCTTTCCCAAGTAATGGTGTTTCTCCCCCTCTCTGTGCTTGCAGCACATTCTGGTTTGTTTACTCTCCTGGGCTATGTGCCAGCAATAAGAAACAACCCAAATAGTTTGCTCAAAAATAAGATCATTTACTCTTCCAAGATCTCTTAAAAAAAACCAAAAACAAAACCAAAAAAAACCCCAACAAAACACAACACAACATAAAAAAATCCTCTTGGAGGTGCTCAGAATTTGGCCTTTAGTCCTGAAAAAAACACATTTTGAAGCCATGTGGCCTCAGCTCTCAGTCATCTTTTTCTTTCAGCCTGACCAAAAAAAATTCAAAAATAACTTTAAACCTCAAACTTTTTTTTTTTTTTTTAATGGGAAATTGGGAATGCTCACCAAGCCAGACCATGTAAATAAATACATTCCTTGTTCCAACAGGCTGATGGTATCTTAGCAACAAGGGAAATACCAGATAAATATTGGTCAGGCAGCAAGAGCAGAGGTAGGAAAGAAACCCCCACACAGCAGAAACTCTTTCCCCTACTTAGCCCCGGACACAGAGACCCCAAATAACCCTGGAACAATGAACTCCTGTCCTGCCAGGGCTGGGTAAGCAACTCTGTTCCTGCAGCCAGGAAGGAACCAACTCCCTTTCCAAATACTGCTCTTGCAAAGGCAACTCATCCTCTTTGGAGAGAGGAACAGGAATAGAAAGAGCCTCACACCACACCCTCCACAGGATCCTCTCGAGCCCTAGGATTTCCAGGGCTGCAGCTGGGACAGGGATAAAGTCCTGTTTGCCTCTTTCCACGTGTCCCAGCTGTTTGGGAGTGACAGAACCTGCCCTGGCACCCACTCACAGGTGAGGAGAAACTTCATAGAAGCTGACGCCGCGGTACCGCTCCATGTTCTGCTTGGTGTAGATTTCCAGTTCCTTGTAGGGATTCACAGACACCAGCACAGAGCCAATGTAGGTCTGAAAAACAGGACAAAGAGCAGGAAGGTTGCAGGAGGTGTGGAGGCAGAGCTCAGGTGTCCCAGGAGGCTGGAAACCCATCCTGGTGAGCTGGGGATGCTGCTGGGGGCTTCCAAACAGGCCAAGGGTGCTGAGGAACAGAACTCTGAGCTCTGGGGGAATGGCATTGCTGGGGTTGTGCCAGCCATGTTGTCCTTGCTGGGTAAAAAGCACCTCAAATGGTTTTAGGCTTTCCAACAAGCCACAATACTGGGTGATTTCTGATATACATTCAGGATCGAGTTCAAGTCTGGGGTTGGTGGAAGCGAGTGAATTCATGAGATGGAAGAACGTGGTGAGAGCTGGGTTTTCAGCGCTGTCAGTGCCACCAGATCTCAACAGGGGGACTGCAGTGAGTCCCTACACCCAAAACATGACAGCACCCCAGGCTGCTCCTGGCACAAGCACCCGTGGCCTGTGTGAGCTGCCAGCACCATCTCCAAACCCCACCGCAGAGCAAAGCCGGGTCTGTGCCGTGCAGCAAACACGCTGCAGGTCACTGAGGGACACCGTGGCCACTGTCCCTGTGCCACTCACATAGATCAGGTTCTCCTTGAAGCGTTTCCTCAGGTTTTCAATGAATGCAGCTTCGCTGGTGAAGTTTTCCAACAGGACAAAGTCCTGCACGCCGACACGGTCCCGGGCTGTCAGAGCGCTCTCCATGGTCAGCCGGATGCCGTTGGCTCCCAGTCCCTGCAGCCAAAAGCACAGGGAAGCGGGGATGGCTGTGGCTTTGCAGGCAGTTCCTCGAGTCCACAAGAACCACAGTCACCCTTGGATAACCACATTAAAACGAGATATTAAAGAGGGATATTAAAATAATCCCGCTGCTGAAAACGGTGATCACAACACTTCATCAGCTGCCTGCTCTGATTGCTTTGAGGGAGGACAAGCCAGCATTAGGGAAAAATTACTGCTAAATTTCCAATAACTTCAGATCAATCAAAGAAACAAACATTTGATAAAGAGAGTAAAACTTGGGTTTCCTTTCCCAGGCATCCATTAGCAGGAGGGAGACTGAAATGTGTTCTCTCCTCCCTCTCTGATTTCACAACGGGAAGCTGTTTCGAGGTAAGGACTCTTTTATGACTAATGATGATTCATCTCAGAAGCAAACAGCTTCGCACTGCTGACCAATTTAAAAGCTTTAGCAAGGCACCCAATGGGAAAATTCTGAGAAAATGGAGAAGAAATGAGAAATGGGCATTTCTGCATCCCACACCACTGAATTCAGGCTGTGACACTGACGTGCAGAGAGACTCCTACCCCTGACCCTCCTTTAAAGGTTACATTTTCAGCGTGATGTGGGTGAGACACGACCATCTGTGGAAAGCACTCATCTGCTGATTCCTGACCTCACTGTAAGGCAGGGAGGGGAAATCTGCACCCAGGGGTGACTCAGTGGCTGCTTGCTGGGGAAATCTCTACTCAAGGGACAGAGATGGAGAGGTTGAGAGGCACCACAGAAACCAGAGACAGGAGAAAAAATGTGTGCAACTCTCTGCCTCACACCTGCATGCATTTCCTTATCTCCTTCCCCCCTTCTTACTTTGCAAAGTGCTCACAGCAGCATCCTTCTCCTAAAGCATTTCCCCAAAGCACTAGGTGATATTTTGGGATGCTGCACAAACAGCAGAGGGGTCTGTTCCTAAAGCAGGCCCATGCACCAACAGCAATCCCAGACACCCACCACAAACTGGGAATGCCAGACCCTGCCTCCAGCCCCAAACCCTGCAGGATGATGTAGATGACTTTTACTGACACACAGAGTTCCATTCTGCACCTTCCCAAGTGTAAAAGTGGTCAAACCACAGGGACTGATGATGTGCAGGGAGGAAAATAAACCCAGCCTTGGTCAGGATGAAAATCTACCTGAAGTTTTGTTAAACAGTAATAAAAGCAGGAGTCACTGAAGTATCAATCTGGGTCAAACCAGGTGCAAATCCTCTCAGCCTGCAGTTGTTTTGACTCACCCATTTCTTGGTATGTTTTTTTTTTTTGATTTGGTAAATGATTAGCAAATGCAGCTTTGCCTATTTCTGCGAGTTCTAATTGGCTTTCCTCCCTGTAAGCCTGGGCAGAAGTGGTTGCCTGAACCCAGCAGTTTTCACATAGGGAAAATTAGTTCCTTCTGGAAATCTCAAATCCAGACCCACTCTAATGGCTCAAACACCACAAAGAAACATCATTTGATTTCCTGGTTTATTTTTTCCAATTAGTCTCATGGTCTGGAAGGCCTGAGGTCTAAGCTTGGAAAGACCCAGCCTGGGAGGAATTCTGCAGATACTGTCATGAAGTAATCGTCCTAAAATGACCAAAATTTTCCAAGCCAAGTCCTTCACAGCTTCAGCAAAATGCTCTGTTGTCTTCTACACTCCTTGCCAAGGTGGGGAGAACAGGGATAACCCTTGGAGAAGGAAGGCGGTGAGATAAGGACAGAAAAATTGAGATAAATCACACACAAATAAACTCTGCCTGCAAATTGGGATCCTTCTATCAGAGCACTGCAATCCCAGAGCAGGTTTTGGCCAAGGTGACGAGAACTAAGGCAAAACCAAAGGAAAAAACCCCTCCTTTTCAAGTGGGTGAGTTTCCAACTACAGCCCTAAAACACAGCTGCCACAACAAGGGCTGAGGAGAAACTCCCACCCTGGCAGAGTTAATCCCAGTTTATATAATCCTGAAGACTTTCACAGAAAACGTCACTGGAGCAGCTCTTTCATCAACCCATCCCTGCAGGCCAGGACAAAGTGATCCCAGCTGTGCACAGCCAGGAGGGGGAAGAGCCAATCCATCCCCTAAGAGCACAGAATTCCACTCCAGCCGCCTCCTCTGGGACAGGCATTTAAGGCCAAGAACTTTCGGCTTCCTCCAGTTTCTGTCTCCTCATTCAACTCCAACCTCTCGCCGTGAGAACAAAATAACGAGCTCAGATCTGCAGTCAGCCTGGAACTAAACAAAAGCCAAAACAAAAGCCAAACCAACAGGACTGAAAGCGGCTTTTTGGCAATAATTAAACGTGCCCAGGGGATGTGATGCAGTCAGAGCCTCCAGAATATAAACTTCACTGTCTTGTACCCTCCCAAGCCCAAGTTCAGTGCAAACACGAGCCAGAGCTGAGCAATAGGCACTGCTCCATGCCAGCATTTTGCTTTATTGCATATGTCCAAGTCTAGCACCAGCCTCAAATGTCAGGGTTAACTGTTTCACTGACACCAACACATGGGCCATAAAAGGAGGGGAAAATAAAACCCTTTTTGCAAAATGGAAACAGAGCAGTCATGCAGAAGGAAGGAAGCGGGGAGGGAAGACAGTACTTAAGAAAAAATAATCACAGTGATGACCATGTGTTCCTACTGAATGATGAATGTGACACTAAGGCACTGAATAAATTAAAATAACCAAATTACTGGTGGTTTTCTGTTAGCAGGCAGACACCAGGTCTGGTGGCTGTAAATTAATGCTAGGAAACCCGGTCTGGGGGGTTAAATGTGGTACAGAGGAGCTAATTAACCATCAAAGCAGTTTGTCTATGGGCAACACTGATTCCCTTGTTGTCTTTACAGGGGATGAATTTCTTTGTGCCAAATCACCTCTGACTGATACACATTTACACCATCCTCTGCTCCAGGCAAGAGATCAGCTTGGACCACTCTAAAACCCCTATGGCAGGGAGTATATTCCAGATAACTGGGAGAACACAGGCTGTGAGGGTCTGATCAGACCCTTCCTTGAAAAAAAAACCTGAAAAAAAATCAGATTTTCTGGAAGCTGCCAGGACAGCACAGTGCTGGAGGAGCTGCTGTGACACTGAGGAGGGACCTCTGCACCCTTTGGCTTGCACTGGCCCAGGACTTGTGCAATAAACCAGGCTGGAGATCTGACAGGGATTAAAACTAACTCAGATCCTTTGATTGTTTTAATCCAGGTCATTTTCCCACAGTGGTCCCACGTGTAATGAGGATGGCCAAGGACAGGGTAATGGGGAACCACAGCAGGCTCAGGGAGGAGCCAGCAGTCAGCAGCAGAGCCAGTTCCTGCTGCCTGGAAATGCTTGGGAAGCTTCCACCTAAGAGGCAGGTCGGGTTTAGCCTGAAGCTCAGCATCGAATCCCTTTTCCAGACTGTGCTGCCTCCCTGGCACGGGGTAACACCTCCAAACCAAACTCAATCAGCAAAACAAGGACCAGGAAAAGAGGATCTGGTGGTTTTCTCTCCAGGTTATGAGCTAAATCATCTCCCTGTGGGATTGGGAGAGTGTCAGAGGCAGGGGAAGGAGGAAAGGGAGCACAGGTGCCCTCTGACAATGGTTTAGGGCAGCTCCTGCACATCCACCTATACAGGCATCAAAAGGAGGACCCAACCTTTGTAGGATGGAGACACCACACCCCGCGCAGGCTGCAAACAGGGAACGGCAGGAATCTGAGCAATCTCCGTGTGATCTGGGTGCCTGTGGGCTCAGCAGTGCCTGTGCCCCTCTCAATCTCCCCTTTCACCCCGTGCTGAACCCCCTGTCCTGAGGGTCATTCCCCTCCACGGTGCCCAAACTGACTCCTGCCACCACATTCCCCAAAGCCACCCCACGGTGCAGTTTCCAGGGATTCATTCCCACACTGCTTTAACCCCCTCTTTGCTTTTAATGTCTTCTCCAGAGCCTTGAGCACAACAATGGCTCAAGGCCAGAAGAGAAAAGTCCCTCTGGAATGGTGGGGACCAGGCCAGTGCAATCACCACCACAGCACTGCTTCCACATGGCTCTTTCTGCCCTGGGATTAAATTTTGGGAAAGACTCTGCTGGTGTAAATTGGTTGCTGAATGCAGCCTGCAGAGCCAGGTTTACCTTGGCTGGGGTTCCAGCTTTCCTTTGTGTTCATACAAGAGTCAACAAGACCAGAAAATACCTCCAAGCTCCTGGGAGTACAAAACCACTCAAGACTGTACCAAGGAGTTTCCTAAACTGAACTGGGAAATCGCTGACATGGGATTGTGAAGGTGTAAACACATATTTTTCCTTTAAACTCTGCTTAATGCCAAAGCATGATAAAGTTTTTCCTCTGCTTAGGACATGGAGAACTAATACACCTCAGAAATGAAAAACAGGACCTTTTGCCCTGAGCAGCAAAATCCAAAGGATTTTGGCCAGGTTGAGCAGTTTGGGGGATTTGTGCTGGAAGATGCTCTGCCATGAGCACAGGGGTTTGGGGCTGATGTGAGCAGAGCAAGAAATTCCCCCTGGCTTTGTCCAGCAGCTGCTCCATGGCCATGGAATACCCAACGTGGAGCAAGGACTCATTCCCAGGCTCGATTTTCCCAGAGGGGTACTGGAATGGTTTCAAACTCAATTCCTGACACACTGAGGGAACAGGCAGCACCAGCGACTTCCCACTCCTTTCCATGAGAAAACACCTGGAATTCTCCAAGCGAATGCTCTTGTACAGAGCAGGAAAAACTCCATAACTGATTTAGAAAGGAAAGCCACAACAAAACCAGAATTTGGGTTTCGACACCTAAAAATGCATCTTGCAGTATTTTCTCCTGGCCATGTATTTTTACAGCTCGTATCCACTCAGGAGGCTCAGTGGAACAACCCCAGGAAGTGGCTCCATCTGGGAAGAGGCAGGCACCTTTATCTTGGTATCAAGGGCAAGATGATTGATCTGCAGGCTCCAGAAATAGTTACAAAGCCGGGAACGGAAGAACGGGCCAGAACCAAATGTGAGTGGGAAGGGAAATTCAGATTAGATTCTGGAAGACAATGCAAGCCTGAACCAAGGAGGAACTTCTCGTGGGGAGGTGGCAGCTAAAAAACATTTGTCTCGTGGATAGTTGGACATTCTTCACTGTCATGCCAATGAAAAGAAAAAAAAATGAAAGAAAAAAAAATGCAGGAAAGGAAAAAAATTCCTTTGATTTCTACTTCATTCTACAGCCTGGGAAAGGGCTTGGACACAACGTGGGCCAGACAGCAGAGCAGACAAAAATCAACTGTTGTATCCAAGGCATCAATTCCCAAGGTGCAGAATGGGAAAGCTCCTCTTTCCTTTTGCATGGAGAAAGAAATAATGAAGGTGATGGAGGTGGACCAGAATCAGGGATTGTGCCAGCAAATCCCAGAGAGACTGAAGTACAGCCACTCAGGATCCTCCTCCCTCCTGCCATGCTGAAAATCAGCTGCTCATTTTGGACACAGCTCTCTCTGTTAGTCAACAGCTGGGCTGGAAAGAGGGTTCCCTGAGAGGCAGCTCTGTGTCTCCCATAAAAATCCCCTGGAAGCAACCATGGATTTGTCTGCCCTTTCTGAAGCCACCTGAGCTGAGATAATAAGTGATAACACACGTATCTGGCTTGTTTAGTTTAAAAAAAATTAATTAAATAACAAAAGGAAATGTTTTGTATTTTGCTTTTAGTTATGTAGGGCCAATGAAGTGATTCCTCAAAAGACAACTTGGGAAAATCAGAGCTGACAGGTGGATTGGGATCAAAACCAGGTAACAGCTCTGCTGACCCAGACCAGCAGAATTAAAGGGAACAACTTGAACTTGCAGCTGCCATTCAAGGACCATTTCTTAGAATTATTTTTTATTCTTGCTTTTTTTGGACCAATACATCACCAACAATGGAATGTCTGGAGTCAGGGAACTCAGAACTTGGTTGTCCCTCTGATACTTCCCATCCTAACCAGATGGAAGGATGGAACTCCAGAATACACTATCCAAATAAATTTATTAAAGAGATAGAAATGCTACATCTTTGACTCGTTCTTGTAATTATTTTGAAGTTTTCCACATTTTGAGTAGGGGCAAATTGAAATAATTAGTAGGCAATATTATTTCTTCAATATTTATAACATAATTATACCTTCCAGATTTTACTTTGTGGGGGGATGAGTAAGGAAATAAGCAATTAGCAGTGAAAAGGAAAAGGCAGTTGTAAGAACTGATTTGAAGGACAGGAAAAATGTTTACCCTTAAAAAGGGGTAATGATATTTCAATCAACAGGCTAAATATAAAAGATCACTATGAAAAAAAAAAATGAACTAGGCAAACCAGAAAGATCACCAGGGCTGGAAAAGTAAATACACAGAATTTCTATATTTAGGGAGCTGACATTTTTGCTCCTGAACAGATGGCACAAGCTGCTGCTGGTTTGAAGATGTTGCTGGTGGCAACTTTGCTCAGGAGACCTGTGCCCACAGGGCTGGGCATTGCACAGCAGCTTCACAGGACAAACTGAGTTTAAAAAGGCATTTAAAAGAAGCATTAAAATAATGTGAAACCTCAGCTTGCTGCCCCTTCAAGTGAGTTTTGATGCCGATTTTCAAATCAGCTGAGCAGGTGGAGGGTGGCAGAAGATCAACCATGAAGAGCCAGGTTTTGCCTGTTCCCCCTGCAGCTTTGGGGTACCCCCTGTGCCCCATTCCCTGCCCCACTGGTGTCCCCACTGCCAGCCCCACAGCCAGCCCTTCCCCAGGGCATCCCACACCCCCACACAACCCCTCTCACACCACCAGGACTCTCTGAGAGAGTCAAACTTTCCAAAGAGAACTCCAGAGCATTCCCGGGGCGTGCGAAGGGCACTTCCACACCCACGGCTGCCTCGGGGAGCAAAGGGCACCACCCCAGACAACACCTCTGCCTGTCCCTGTCCCTGTCACCTCTGCCTGCCCCTGCCACTGCCACCTCTGACACCACCTCTGCCAACCATTCTGCAAGCCCACAGCTGTGCAGGGGTGTCCCAGCACACCAGATTCCAGCAGGAATGCCCTGTGGAGCCCTGTCACCTCCACTTTCCAAGGGGAAGGACTCAGCGGGTCTTCCAAAAGCTCTGCCCTTGCCTTCATCATTTTCTCAGTGATCAACACCAGGATATTTGGGAAAACAGGCAAGGATCTCTGCACTGAGCAGGGATGAGATACATCAGCCTCATGCTAACTCTTCTTTAACAGAGAATTGCTCAAATCTACAAAAGTGACGTTTTCAAGCCTTCTCCTCCTAAATTTGGTCACTTTACCAATTAAAGCCTCGAGCATTCTTATCCAGGCAAAACTCCACACACTTTTTTATAACATTCCCTCATTCTTGACCTCATCTGCCAGCGTCAGTGAATTCCGTGGCTCGGTTATTCATCGTATGAAAATAATCTTTGCATCTCTTTGGCAACTTTGAGCTTAACTCAGTGTCCCTGCTCCCATGCTACAACACAGAAAAAGGAGTTCTGTATTCTCTGTTGCACTATGATTTTTCTTTTCCCTTCTCATCTCTTTTTCCAGGTAACAATCCCAGTCCTCTCAATCTTTTGTCACTAACTCCTTTTCCCAAGCTCGGGGTTGTCCCATGCAGGACGCTGTTAAAATATGGACAAAGTTTTCCTAAACTAAAACAGCCTGGAGGAACTGAGTGACACCGAATCCTTAAGCAGGTATTTCCTGCCATTCCCTGGGATGGCAGGAATGGGACAGAGCTCTGGGAAGGACAGGAGCAAAGCCCAGCTTCAGGAAGGTCCCTCCACATCCTTGTGCCCAAGTGAAAGCTCCACCCTTTCTTCCCTCCTAAAGCAGAGCACAGCTTTCCCCTCTCTTCCCACTTTCTCAACTCCCACCTTGGTTTCCTCCTCCAAACAGGTATTCCCTGGGTTTTTAGCCAATCTCATCCCTTTTCACACAACTTCCCAATGAAGGGATCCTTCTCAAAGCATTTCACTTCCCTGCTGAAACCCTGAAAATGTTTCTCCTCTCTCCTCCTGAGAGCAGACAGACATTTGAAAGCTGCAAAGCACTCAAAGGAGTTAAATAAACCTTTAAAAGAGTTAAATGAACCTTACCCCTCCTCTGAACTTCATCTCTGCCTCCCGCCAGCTCCCGCAGCCCTCGCAGCGCCTTCGTTTACGCTGCTGCAAAAAGCAGCAATCTGAGGACAAGTTCTCTCTTCTGTCAGTTGCCTTATTTTTTTTTTAGGTTTGGTTTTTTTTTTTTTTTTTAATGGCATTTTCAGTGCAGTCAGAACTCCCTCCCTCCCACCGGCTCCTACTGGAGCATCTGGAGAGGGCGTTTTCCAAGGAAAAGGAGAACTCCCCTCCCAAACCAGGAGAGGCAGTCCCAGGGAAATCAGCTGCGCTCTGCCTGCGGAGTTCCCGCTGCCCAATGACAGGGAAAAACGGAAAGAAAAGTAATCCCAGGCGCTGGAAAACCTGGGGCTGAGCCCAGCACACAAACCACAGCCATCAGACAGGAAGAGACGAGCTCTGGGACAGCGAGTTATTGTCCTGGAGCAGCGGCGTGGCCAGGGCTCCCCAAAGCAGCTCACCCCAAACACACAATCCCAACCCTGGGACTGACATTACCCACAGAATCACCCCCTCGGAAAATCAGAGAGCCATAAAGAGTCTGGGGTTGGATGCAGTTTGCCTTGACAAGGATTTACAATCACAGAATGGTTTGAATTAGAAGAGACCCTAAATTTCACCTATTTCCTATTCCACCAAACCCTGTCCAACCTGGCTCAGCAGTATTTTATTACAGATTCATTTGGAGGCATCCAGCACCAGAACACCCACTTCACCTGGAAGTTCTGAGGTCCTTATATACAAAATCACCTGCACTCCCAAGTAAGAACCTTCTGGAGGACACAGTGAAGGCACAGCTGCCCCCAGCCCTTGCAAACAGAAATTGCACATTTTGCTGTCTCTGAGCTCATCAGCGTTCTGGACTCGCACAGAATTATTTATGACCACAGCTACACCAAGAGTGTGAAAAGCCCACCTCATTTCACCCCAGATAAGGGCATTCTGACAAAAATACTGCACAGCCTTCACTAGCATTAGGAGAAAGTGGAAGAACAGACAATGGACACAAGCTGGAAGAAGGGAAACTCTAATGAGTTATTGGGAAATTTTTTTTCCCAGTGAGTGTTGTCAAATACTGGAACAGGGGTCTGAAAAAGTTGTGAAATTCCATCCTTGGAGATATTTAAAACTCAACCAGACAATGTCTGAGCAACTTGATCTAATTCGGTCCTGCCTGGAAGTGAGGTTGGACCAGAGATCTCCACAAGTTCTTTCTTTTCTACGATTTTACTAATTATTTTGTTCCTCAATGGACTAAGCTGTGCATCCGTCCTAAAAGGAGTTACAGGTAATGCAAATAAAGATATAAATCTGTTAGAGAGGATGCCACCCCTCAGGTGTTTCAGGCAATTCGTATTTTAAGCTGCCAAGCAGATTCTCTAATCACTGAACATGCAGAGCCATGGAATGATTCCCAAGCTCAGCTGCTGACGTTTCATGACTGGCACGATCTGCACCCAGCTCTGCTTCGAGGGGTTTTTGTTTTGTTTCTTCCCTTCTTATCAAAATGCATCCTTCGCAAATTCTCTACAGGAAGGGTAAAGTCAAGCTCTGAAGTAAAAAAGATTTAAAGCAAAAAGCTGAAAAGCTTCAACCTCCTCAGAGAGGCGGCTATTTAAAAGCAAACACACGCAGCAGATGTTGTCAGTGGTTGGGTGCAGCGCTCCCCTCTAATTAACTCTGCCCAAGGCAGCGATCCCAGAGATCTCGGCTGGGATGGATGTCACAGGCAGAATGTGCCAAGGATTTGGGATGGAGCCCTGCAGTGCCACGGCTCCTCTGCCCTCTCAGCCTCCATTTTCAACATTATTTGTGGTTCTTGCACAACTCAGTTTGGCAGGACTTTCATTCACTCCTTCTCTCGGGTGAATTTTTAACGGCGGCAGCTTCAGGATGTGGCTCGGAGGAGGGTTCAGCTTTGGGCTGGCACTGAAGGAAATGGACACTACTCCAAGCCCTTCTCCTGTGCACAGGTAAGGTCAGAGGTGATCTAAACTCCATTTTTCAAACTGAGCTACATTAGCCATTACTGAAACACAACAGTGAGCCCTGAGCCAGGAGTTTTCCAAGCATAATTAAAGCTGTGGCCTGGCAGCTGTAATTCTTCAGGAGGAGAATGTCGGTGCTCCACCAGCACTCCTCAAACCAGTCTAATTGCCACCAAACAGATTCAGTAAAACTCCTGTTACAATTCTAAGAATTAGCAGTTATCTTCACATAAACAACATCACCTTTTCCCTAGTTTACACCTCCTAACACTTCTCAGATCACATCTCACCACTGAAAATGCCACATAAGAGAAGAATATACAACAGCCCAGCACTTAGAAATACACATTTTACACATTTCCCTTGGTTTTTTCAGGCAGGAGAACCCTTTTATTTGTTTATCCACTGGAAAGACCTTCACTCAGAATGTTTTTTTTCTGCAGCCAAACTACTGCCCAACTTCTGCTGGCAAGGAAAACACTCCTGAATGTGGGTTAGCCTACATTAGGAGGGGGAAAAAAAGAAAAAGCTGGAAAGCAGAGATAATTTTACTTTGTAAGATCTTGATCCTGGATTATGAAGGTGATAAAACCAGACTCTTCCTTTCCAGCAGCAGAGCCCAGCCCTTGTCTGCGATTTCTGCTGAGGATGGCTGGCAAGGTCTGGCTCACTCCAACAGGCAACTACAGGCCGAGGGATGAATCAAGTTTTCCAGGCCTCACCAGTTAGAAGTGACTCATTTAAAGCCTGGATTAGAGCACTGGGATTGCTCTGCTCGTTGCAGATAAGCAGCTGATTCCCTGCATACAATTTCACATTCAAAGCAAGGGGACTGGAAACCTTTCCTGTCAGCCCTGCTCCGACAGGCTCGCAGAGCCCAGCGTGACTTGCTCAGCTACACCCACAAGCAGTGGCTCTGCTGAAAAAATAAAGTTTGGCCCCGTGAAAACATCACCAGTGTTCCCCTCTGCACTGCAGATTCCACTGCAAAATATAAATCTGGAGGTATGAGATGCTGCCTTGGGTTTATGCTGTTCAAAAATCAACGTGGATGGCATCTGTGTTGTTCCAAAAGGTGTCAGTTCATCTGTCAGTGAGTGAGTTCTTTCTGGATTTTTGTAATATTCGTTATTTCTGCCTTGCAAAAGAACTACAGAATAAGACACATTCCAGAATTAGAAAGCAGTTGGCAAAAATACCATGGGAAAGAAACCACCCTAAACAGGTCAGGAATTTGAGAGCCCTTCCTCTCGCAGGTCAGAGGAACATCTTAATCAAAAAATAGAAATGTCTTTAACCTGTCACATGTGTCCTGCTGTCCAGATGATCCTGATCTAAAACTGATTAAAATGCCTCACATTCCTACAACACCCTACAGCAGAAACTGAAGGTTCTGAGGGACATTTGTCCCACTGCTTAGGAAAAACACCCTGTGTCCAAGAGAGGGTGAACATCTGACTGCAGGATAAGGATAAATCAACGCCCTGCCAATGAGCCAAAGCTAAATATTGTAACAGGTTTGATAAAAAAGGCAAAACCTCCTCTCTCTATTATTAGTTCTGCTAAGAATTGTCTCTTTTCCACCCAGTTTTTGGTTTAAAGCATCTCCTCTTCCCCTCTCAAGAGTGCTCCAAACAAGCAGTCAGGAACAGAGGTTTGAACACAGGACATTGGCCCTGGAGACGCAACATTCCTGCTCAGTTATGAAACTGCACACCGAGAAAGGTTAAACCAAAAGCTCATTATACTCACTCAAAAGGTGCCTCAAGTTGATGAAAGTTCCTTCATTTTATTGCAAACTTCATGACATCACAAGTTGACTGAAATCCCCGATTCTGTGTGAAGGTGCTGGCAGGGTTACAGACAAAACCTTAAAAACGGTGAGGTGTGGCCAAAAGGGTTCAAAAACCGGAAGACAAAGAATATTTAGATTATTATTTTGGATTCTAATTTATGCTTTGTAATGGCTAAAACTGTCAATACTGGTTTTGTTTGTTCCAAGAAAGCTTTGTCAGTGAGAACACCAAACTTCTTTTCTTCCCAAGCTCAGTCTTTCACAAATAAATATGAAAAAAAAAAAAGAATATTACAAAAAACAGAGATGCACACACCTCCTTGGATTCCTACACTTTCTCTGCCAGTGCTGTTCCCTGTTTTGATGCCCCTGGTGATGGATTAAAAAGCACATATGATGGGCTTGTATTTAGTTATGGCTCCCGCACACACACAATAATTCAGGGTCTATGACGTGAGCGAAAAGAGAAACTGGGTTAATCTAACAAATTAAGATAAATTTTCCTTGTTGTTGCTTTCTGCTGAAGCAGTGAAACAGAAATGGCTGGCTGGCTTTGACAGTGGCCATCAGAACAAAGTCCCAGTTTATAATTACCAGATGCCCTTAATGCGATGCCAGTTTGTCTCATGCCCGTGGCTGCTCCCCGCGCACGGCCCCGTCAGGGTTTCCCTGATTTTACAAACACGCTCAGATCCCAACAGCAATTGCTGCACTGACTCCAACACAACGAAGTTTAAACCCAACAGTTAATTCCCTGTGATTGCTGTGGCCCTGCTCTGACACAAGCATTTTCAGCAGCTCCCCTGCAGCGGCTGTGGCAGGGCTGGGGTTCGGAGGGAGCGGGTAACACAAACAGCCTGACTCAGTTCAGCTGATGTGCATTCCTCCCGACTGACTTTCCAAACAGTCACTCCCAGTGGCAGGACCTACATCTTCCTTTTAAGGGGAAAAAATGTTTTCACAGGAAAAAATTAAGTGTTCAAAGCCTGTGCATATCTCCGTGCTTCCAGTGAGTCTCGCCTTTAAAAACACGTTCTTGTCGCACGCAGAACAGAAACTTCTCCTTCCTTAATTTAAAGTTGTTCCTTTTTTTCTTTTTTAACACAGCCATTGGCTGTCTGCCCATCCCTGGCACTCTCAGGTGAAATATCCTAGCACACACAATCCAGCATTGAACAGAGAGTTGGTTTTCCAAAGGAAGGACTAAATCTGAGTGAGGACAACACAGGGAAAAAGAACAGGGAAAGTACAGGCTGCAGACAAAACTTTACAGCTCACACTGCTGACTGACAGTTCTTATTCCTTCACGTTCCTTTTCCTGCATTTCTGAAAAGAGGTTCAGTGTTAGAAAGGGCTTCAGGCTGGAAAGCAGATCACAACAAAAACTTCTTGTTCCATCCACATGAGATAAGGAAAGAGTGAGCACTGGTGCTTTGCCTGCAAGTTAGATGAAGGAAACAGGATTTCCCTCTGCTACTCCCTGAGCAAGATCCCAAGGAAATGTTTCTAATAATAGGAAATTACTATATAAGGCCAGATCAGCACTAAACTGTTTGCAGTCTGGAGGAGAAGGATGTACAGGAATCCTGAGGAGGGACACACCAGGCTGCTCACACATCAGGGCAAGGCAGCACATCCAGGGCTCCCCTCCACACAGAGGGACAGAGTTTAACCTGAGACTCCTCTGCTCAGCAGGGTCCTGTCCTACAGCCAAAACCAGCAACTAAATGGACAAATTAGAGCTGCTCTGTCCTTCTGTAATGCCCTTGCTTTTCTCCATGGCAGGAAAAAGACAGACCAGACTTTTAAATCAACAAAATAAGACTTGCAAAGCCAAGCTGAGCATGTCTCTGATTAGGAAAGGGCAGGAAAAGACACAGCCACATCCTAAAGCATGACATGGGCAGTGCTGATGCAGAGGGCAGGCTGAGAGCTCCCCTCCCTGCCCTTGAGATCCATCGAGCACAAATGTTATATGAACTGGACAGCTCTCTTATTCATCTTGGTTTAAACAGCAAAGACACTGGGGCACCGTTTAAGTTCATTTTTGCAGCATTCCCACAAAACTGCAGGAATTAATGTCTGCTAGGCCAAGAGTTTGAGCAGCTAGAGGCAGCTGTGCACATCCCAGCAGAGCTGCCAGAGGCACTGCTGTGGAGCTGTAGCTCCAACCCATCCTTTTCACCATCCCTTCAGCAGACACCAAACCTGCAAGCCCAGCTAAAGGACAGATTTTCCTCCTTCTTCTACAAATGGAAGGGAGTTCCTACAACCGTGCTCACAGAGGCCTCGTTTGGGTGAAGTGACAGAACGGGAAGGTTTCCCTGTGATTCCCATCAAGGGGTATCTTTCCATCTCTGCTTTGTCTTTGGATGTGGCCAGGAGCTCCCAGTGCAGGGCAGCTTGCTGAGCAAACACAGCCCCAGAGCTGCCAGGGAAATGTGCACAATATAAATTGATAGACAAATTTATCAGCCAGAGTTTTGGTTGGTGGTGGGGGTTTTTTTTGTTGAGTTTTTTTTTTTTTTCCCCTCCCTGACAGCAAGAGATGTTTGTGACAAAATGTACAAACAATCCTCTATCTGTAGCCCTGCCACATCCTATGTCTCTTCCCTGCAGAGTGACACAGCTTCCAGGGGGACACCAAGCCAAATCCCAGCCAACATTTTCCTGTCAGCTAGTGAGACCTCCTTGAGCTGCAGGGCTCAGTTTGCCACAGCAAATTAAAAAAAATAAAATAAAATAAAAAGAGTCTTAAAACAATAAAAATAAAAAAAAAATTTAAAAAAATCAATCCAGGCCACCCTTGTGAAAGAGTCACTGATGAAAAATTAGAGTTTGACAGGAAAACTCTCTCCACATCACAGCATCAGGAGCTTCACAGTCCCCAGGAAAACCTGGCTGAGATTCCCAATGATTCCCAATCCCCTACACTGTTCCACAGGACTCCTCCAGTGTCACCAGGATCTCTGCAGCTGTACCTGGCCCTTGTCCCCACAACACCTGGCCAGAAAAGGGTGTGCACTCAAAGCCTTCCAGGCCATGCAGCTGTTCTGAGCCAAGAGGATGTTTCACGTTTTATCTTTAGGGACATCTTGATTTTTGAGGATTTTTAGACTGACCTTTAATTTCTGTCCTGTTAAATACTTCACATCCTTGACTGCACAGCAAAGGGGAAAATGAGTGCAGGCAACAGGTAGGTTTTTCAGAGCTGGGAAACACATATGGTTATGGCTCTGAAAGAAAAACAGCTACATAAAAGCTATTTTAAATGCTCTTATGCCTCTTTTCTCATGTAGTACTTGCTCCATAACAATTATAAAGCGATTCAGCAAGATGGCCTCTGCTGGTATGGCTTGTGGTCAGTGGTATCTGGAAGTTAAAATTGGAAAGAAAACATTTTTGGGAAGGAGCTCCCTGTGGATTTAAGTCGGTACAAAGTCTCAGCTGTAAGGCTGGACCCTAACACTGTTGCATTCCCTGTTTGTTTTTCATACCAGCTCCAAGGATGCAGTTATTGAGTTGTTTGCTCAGTTTCAAAGTCAAGTCCAGGGGAAATAAGATATTTGTCTTGGCTCTAAAAAGTGAGAAGAATCACAGGTATGAGACTGAGTTAATGTTGTATTGACAGGATCCCAAGCCTCCCCTGTGCCCCCAATGATTGCAAAATTCTCCTCTAAATACAGGAATTGTCTGTTTAGAACTGCCAGCACCCAAACAGAAAGTTTAAGTTGCTTTATTTTCTTTAGCAGGTTAAATCTGAAACCTAAGGAAGGCTACCTGAAAGACATCATTCTTAACTGTGCCAACACACAGCATTTTACAGAAATCCAAATACCAAATTTATCTACTATATCAGACTGCTTTATAGGAAACAACTGAACAACTGACCTCCCCTGTCCTTTTCTCTTTTAATTGACAACTTTCACCAATGCAGCTTTACATTAAAACAAACCACACCCAAAATCACATCATTGGTACTTTGAAAAACAGTTTAAAAAGGAAATACCTCCCTCCAGAAGAGCCAAATGAAATAGTTTCTTTTAAGGGCAGCATGGATCTTTTGCTTTTCATAAAGCTTCAACAAAGCTGTCGTGGAATTCCTAATTTGTTTTCAAAGCCATGAACTTTTCTGTTATGTGAAAACTGGAGCATAGGTAATATCTAGGTTTTATGAGTATATTCAAGCTTCCAAACTCAGAAGAATAAAGGTCAAATGACTAAAACTTTCCTGAAAAGCACAGAAGAGAGGCTCACATATGGAACATATTTGCCTAAATTTGGATTTTTTAATAAAATAGTTTGTACATGAGTGATGCCCCAACAAATAACCAACCGCACTCCTCTCTACTGTTACTGTAACATCAAAATCCCTTAGTATGGACAGTTTACAGCAGGATAAAGATGTTTATATCAGTGTAATATCTGGGATATCAGCATCATCTGTGCCCAAAATATGAGGATATGTTGCTGTGAGCAACATTTTGTATCTGCCATAGGTTTGTTCCATGGGATATCCACAGGTTCCTAAGGAGAAAAAGCCCAGTCAGCAACCTGCAAGCCTTGGGAGATACCTGAGAGTAACAACTTCTTATTTTCCTTCTGGGTGTGACCCTCCTTTAAAGCAAACTCCAAGTTCCCAAGTGGGGTTAAGTTCTGTGAGCACACTGAATGCTCTGGACATTCAAACAAGTGGAGCAGATTTTAATCTGATGATTTGTAAGTGAAGAGTTTACAGGCACAATTTGTACTTCCACCACTTCTTTTTTTTTTTTTTTTTCCTTTCTTTCTCTGTTTCAAACTGACTTTGTTGGCCTAAGGCAGGCAGTTATTTTGGGGCACTGAAAAGCTATAAATAAGTTCTAATAAAACTATTAGTGGCACACATGAGACTGAACTTCTTTCAAACCCTTCTTTGTAAGGGAACAAAGAGCACTTTACACTGATTGCAGTGGCACAAGCCCCCTAAGAAAAGTTTAAGGAAAGAGTTTCAACAACTAGATCATGAACCCAAAATAAGAATATTGGAGGAGCTGTAGAAATTCCAGACTGTGCTGAGAGGAAGGGGCTGAGCAGTTTGCAAAGGCAGAGAGGAGGAGAGGAGGCAGGCAGTGAGCCTGGCCCTGGCAGTGTGTCAGGCTCAGGCTGGCAGCGAGCTGAGCACGTGGGCAGATGATATTGCAGCTGATGTCTGAGCTGCTTCCCTTTCCCCTGCCTGCCCTGCTCCTGCTGAAAACGAGGGGAAAAGCCACCAGAGGAAGGGTATTGTCTGAGGTCATCTCCTCTGGCTGCTCTGCCAGCACCCCAAAGAGCCTGCGGTGAACAGGCTTTAATGATTTGGTGAATGTTTTTTTTTGTCCCAAAATAGATTTAGCATCACTTAACATCCACAGGGAATGATGAGTTGCCATTGTGATGGCAAAAGTGTTCCAGGCTGCCTGGAAAATACAGCCATCATTTCAGAAGGATATCCCACGTCCACCTGCATCAGCTTGCGCTCAAACAATTCAGAATATTGTTTTCCAAGAGTTTAAAAACTGACATTAGTGGATCAAAACTGCCTTAAATCAAGATTTTTTTTTTTAATGTAAAAGAAGCAGTAATAACATTGATGTTAAAAAAGAAATTATTGGCCTGCAACTTAGCCCCCTTTGGATTGTAAGGAATATCTGATCTCCAAGGCAATTTCAACTCTCTTCTAAGGAGAACCACACAGTCCTGCTCTCTGCATTTTCAAAACTTTCTGCATTATCAGAGACATCAATTTAATCAGAAACAGAGGCACTAAAGGACAATGAAGGAGTCCATCCCTTTGTGGTTCCCAGGAATGCACGTTGCACATCTGGATAAACACGGGTCACTGCAGAGAATGGAAACATTCATTCCCCAGCTGTGGTTAGGTCCAAACCCTTTTTCTCCCTCTGATTTACTCCTAATCCTGCATTTGGTGGTTGCAAAACTGCACAAACCCTACTGAGGCTGACACAACAGGCCCAGGAATCTTCCTCGTGACCCTTTACACCTACTTTCTAAACAAACTCTTTTTGTAGGCTGTGAGCTCCAGCTGAAAGGAGAGGATCTGAAGGAATTGACAGCTGTGACATTAACAGAAATGCCAACTGTCCCACAGCATCTTGTTCTCCAACAGGAGGTGAGGACTGGCACTCCTAAGAGACAAGAAAGGGATGTATTCCCTGTTTATTTTTCACATCAAATCCAAGGATGCAGACACTAAGTTGTTTGCTCCATTTCAAAGGCAGGTCCAGGAGAAATAAGGTATTTGTCTGGGCTCTAAAAAGTGAGAAGAATCACAGGTATGAGACTGAGAGTCTGAAAGCAGAGCTCATCATCCTGCTAGAAATGCATGCATTTGGAGATCTCATGGAAGGTGGGTGTTTTTAGATGTCCTGTTGTGATGCTGTGTGAGGAGACCCCACAGTCCATGGCAGCCAGGACCACAACAGGAACTGTCTGAAGGTCCATCCCACTGGGAAGGAAACACCTTTCTCCCTCTGATTTGACAGGTATAGATCCTCTTGGCCAGATCAAGGACCTCCCCTTGGGGAGATGCTGCAGGACCATGAGGGAATCTGAGCTCTAACCTAACAGAAATATCCAAGAGTCTCCAGAATTGGAAGTGTATTTCACACAGAAAAATCAACATTTGCTATCAAACTCCACCATGTAAGAAAATACATATAAACCACAGGCAGCAGCTTTGGTTCATCAGCCTAAATTTAAGTTTTAACAACTCTCCTAAAGCCAGGGCAGCAGCATCTGCTGTTACAGCAACAACAGGAGCTCAGCCTTCATCACTCCAACAATGAGAGGAGGCTGCAAAAAGCTGAGAGCTGATAAAACATGCAGGGCAAGCCCTAAATTAACCCTGCCATGCCAAGGTCAGTGCTCTGCCCTCAGCTTCAGTGGTGCTGGAGTGCACCTGTGGCAGGAAAAAAAGGTTAAGCTCTTTTATATCACCTGAAGGAATGCATCAATATTTGAGGGTTTGTTTCAGGAGCTGTTGTTTGCATGGCTGAAGTAGAAAAACAGAGACACAGGGAAGTTCATCACTGTAAATTATTGATCTGCTGCTTTCTAGACACTGAAACTGGTAATTAAACAAATGGTAAAAAGATACTTCATCAATTATAGAGGTGCCACTTTAAATTACACTTGCTCCAGGATGAATAAAACACAGAGGTTAAATGCTTTGGGTATTTCATGCCTGCTTCTTGTTCAAAATCCTCACTGCAACAACGATTCTAATTCTCATATCCTGCTGCTCCAGAGCTGTGTGCTCTGTATCAAGCTTCACAAATGGCAGTTAGAGCTTTTGTTTCACAAAGTCTTATTTCACATAATGTCCAGGAAGCACAGTCCCATGGTCAGGAGAGAGCATTTGGAGCAGGTTATCATTGGGATCCCCTTTCTGCTCAGCAGGGTTGGTTATATGGCCATAAGTCAAAGCCCTGTGATAACTGCCCTCATAACAGCCCTCCCTCAAAAATCAGACAAAAAAAAAGAAAAATAATTTTGTGTGCTAACAGCCACTTGTGCAATCTCTGAAGCACTGGGCAGACATCTGACACTGGCCTGATGGTTTATAGAAGCTACAGAGATGTAGACATCCTCCCCAACCTAAAATAACACCTGCAAGCTGCTTCTGAAGCAATATGGTGATAACATCCGAGATGCTCTTTTAAGCAGAATTCATGTCATAACCATGATGATGACTCAGATTTAATTTATGATAAATTTTTATATGAGGGTGCACACGTTACTGCATCCAGCTTAAGGTTATCTCGTTCCATATGTTAAATATGTGAATGTAAAGATACACTTGCTCTAATACTGATTTTGAAACAGAAACAGCAATCAAAGAGCTTGGTCATCTTGCAGCTGCTGGCACAGGTTCTCTAGGACCATTACTACATCTCAAATAGATTTCACCCTGGGAAAGCATTTAGTGAAGACTGAGTTCATCAATTGATTGAGATAGGCCAGGGAATATGAATATTCCAGGTTCAAGGCTGCAAATGCAGCAGAAGCAGCTGCCTTAAAGGCACATGCAGAACAACCCTAACAGGTGGACACAGCTGGCATCCCTCATGGAGCAGTGAGGCAACAACGCTGGGAGGCAACAGCAGGGAAACAGAGCCTGCTGCTGGAGCCAGAACAGTCCTGGAGGTCAAAGAACTCGTCATGGAGCACTGGGGCAGGAGCGAAGGTGGGAGTTCAGAGAGGAAAGAAAGAGAGGCTGAGGTGGAGAACCATCAGAATATGGTGAGGAAGCTGGAGATGATGGAGAGCTTTCAGCTGATGGAAACAGTCCAAGTGGGAGATGGAGGCCGGACTGGAGGATTTTTGTGGAGGAAAGAACAGCAGTACTTGGTAGGGGGACAGGAGAATCAAAGGCTGGACTGACTCTTCCTACTGCTGCTCAGATAATGAGGCTGAAGCACAAGGAGAGCAAGCTCTGCCACGGGCCTGGTGCCAAGTGCTTTGTGAAGTGTGCCTTGCCTGTTCTGAGGAGAGTTACACAAGGTAAGACTTTATTCATAAGTGCCTGATGGATCCTGTGTGTGCAACAGCTCCTACCAGCAGAGCAGTGTCTGTGGGAAATGTTAGAAGAGTGTCTAAGAGAGATAAAGCCTTTGAGCTGCAGATGAAGCTGCCAGCCCTCATTTCCAGCTTGTCAGAGCAAGTCCTCCTTGAAGTCAGCAGCCTGGAATGAAGAGAATCTGGCATTTGTGCATGGATGTAGGGCTCAGGCAGCCAGGGCGGAGCGGCTGGCTTTAATCAGACTTTCCACAAAGGAGGGGGGAGTGGGAGTGGCAAAGTGCAGGGAGTGATGGGCGTTATCTGCTGGGCATCCACAAATTCCTCTCCTCCTACTTTGGATGTCCAGCCTGACCTCCTTTGCTGCTTCCACTAGCCCCTAGAGCAGAGGGGAAGGGCCATGCGGGACTGCAATCTGAGAGTCCCTCACATTCTCAGAATTCCTGGTGTGTGTGAGAGGCAGCACACACTTGTCTGGTGAGCTGACAAATTCCACAACAGCTGATGAGTCCCAGGAGTAGCTGCATGCAGGTAGTTGCAGGGGTAAACCTCACACTTCCAAAATTCACTTTTCCAAGTGCTAACCCGCTCCAGCTCACCTGCTGGGTGACAGCTGGTTGTAAAGCCTCTTCACCCACAGTGCAACAAGCTCCAAAACATTTTAATCCAGCTGCCCACTGCAGCATAAAAAATTCCAGTGCAAACCACTTCTTGGTTGTTTTCTACCCTCACAATGAGGCTACAGTCCACTACATCACACAGAGCTTCAATTCCATCTAGAAATAGCCTCTTGAGGTCTCTGTTGCAGGACGGCACTCTTAAATTTTGTTTCCTTGTGTGCCACTGCTGGTGGTGACAGCAACAAGTTGCAGGAACCTGCACGTATGCCCGGAGTGGGCACGGAGCCACATCCGACCTCTGGCACGGAAGGTTTTGGCAGCAGAATTAATTTCTTCTCCCTTCCCCTTTCTGTGTCACTCACATCATGCTCAGATACCACAACACAGTAACCTTGTCCTACAACCCACCACAAATGAGTCCCACAGGGCTCAAAGGTCCTTTAGAAATTTATCCCTGGTGAAGAGCAGGGCAAAAGTGGGAATCCCTACATCCTCACCTGGGTAAGGTACCCCACATCCTGACCATCAGTGCTCTCCAAAAACTCCATCCATGGAAAACAGTGCTCTGGGAAGGGGAACAGAGCAAAATATTCCAGACACCAATGCCCATCAGGACCCCTGTGCCTTGGGGTCTTCTCCCCATTTTGGATCCCAGCCACTCTAAGGATGCTTTGGCAAGAGGCAGAACAGACACCAGCTTTGCCTGGCTCTGTGTTCCAGCGTGTGCAGCCTGGCAGGATTTATCAGGGCCTCTCTCCCCCTGATCTGAGAGCACATTAAAGGGCACCAGCAGTGCAGGGCTCCATGGGCAGGTGCTCCTGCCCTGCTCAGGAGCTGGGACTGTTGGAGCTTGGGAATGCTCATTACCAGTAGATCACCTGTTCTGTTTGTAAACCTTGATAAAGCCAACGTTTAGAAAACAACTAATTACCATTTATGTTCCAAACAGCTGGCCTAGCTCCACATCCACATGCTGGGAGGTTTTAGTGCCAATCAGCCCACACATCAGAGCACAAAAGTCCCCCAGTGTGACTGCAGAACCTTCTAGCAAACAAACTTCTCACTAGCACTGACTCCAAGGATCAAAACACAGCAGTGTAAGAATAGAAGAGCCACATAAGCCATGGTTCCCACATCATTACATTACAGACACTTGTCCAAGGTGAAAAGGGCACAGAAAATGTCCTCTGAGGTGCCAGAGGGTAGTCCCAGGCTGCTGTCAGCTGGCCTGGACAGATGATGTTAGTGTGACACATCCTCTGTCCCAGCTGTGCCCGTCCTGGCCCTCTGGATTGGGACTAAGATTCATTCAGCTCTGACCAGACACTTCAGGGAACTAAACTAAACAAATACAAAATGTTGTTTTCTTCATCACTGCTCTCCCAACTTTGTTTCAAGGGGTTAATCAAAGGGTCAAATGGGTGCAAGTACAAGGCAGGGAGTGGAGAACTACAGTGAAACCAATTTAAATTGGTTTAGGGAAAAGTGGAACAGGATGATCTTTAAGGTCCCTTCCAACCCACACCATTCTATGATTCTAAACAGAACTGATATAAGGATAAGCTTATCTTAGACACTGGGGAAATACAAAAGAAAGGGCATTTCATGGAAGTGACGTGGATGAAGCTCCAAGATTCTCTGCCTGCTTGTCCATCCCCTCCCCTCTACACACCCTCATGCCTTGAGCACTGCAATCCTGGAGAAGCGGTGCAAGGACAGTATTACCAGCAGCAGCTCTGGGGACAAGCCCAGGAATGCCACCAGGGGTGCAGCCTGTCAGCTGCAGTGCTCCAGGAGCAGGGGAGCAGCACCATAAATCACCTAACCTGACACATGGGGATCCTGTCCCAGCACTGCTCTGCTACACCAAAAAAATTGCAAAAACCTGACACTTTTTTTGCCTTAGAAATGAGGGCTGCTGCTGGTGGTGGGTTTTGGTTGCCAGCACACAGGAGAGGAGCAGCTCGCTCCACACGCTCACCACTGAGCCATTTATCGACCCAAATGAACCTCCCCATCCCCTATCAATCCAGAAATGTCAATCCAGCCCACCCTAAACACTGATTGATTTTCTACTCTAACGAGCACCGTGTCACATTTGTGTTAACTGCTCATCAGTTCAGATAAGTGGTTTGCAATTAAGATAATTTGAGACCAGTGGAAGTGTGGCCTGAAAAGCACTTTCAAGAGTTCAGCACAGAAATTCAGTGCTCAAAACAGCTGGTACCAAGCTGACAGCTCCTTTTAGACTTTTACGCCAGAATTTACCTCTCCAAAACAAAAAATTTTGTCACAACCTAATTTTTCCTTGGAAGGGAATAACTGGTTGGTGGAAAGATTCCTTCCCAGATGTGTGTACACTCACCCTGCAGCAACACTGATTTCCTTCCTCTCAGGTGACACCACAATCCCTTCACGGGTGCTCCCTGTTCTGATGGCAGGCCAGCAGCATTCCAGCAAAGCTGCACTCAGTGACAAGCAGCCAACCTCACTGAAGCCTAACCAGAAAAAAAACAAACAGCTACAGGAGCACAGAGTTTGAGCTCCGTGGCCGTGAGCCTGGACATAGCTCACATTCTCATCCTACACGGAGCCACTCGGTGGAATTTTCCTCCCAGTGCAAGTGGCTTTGGACACCAGCAGCTGCCAGCTCAACAGAGTCAGGTTTGCAGCTGGAACTGCCCCTGTCCCCACCTAGATCCGGAAACTTCACAGAGCAGACACTTGGCATCCGCTCAGGTTTCAGTTTGAACAGAGAGACAGAGATCAAACAGCCTCCTGCACAACGCAAGGGGTTGGCTTTTTCTTTTTTTTTTTTTTTCCTGCGTGGAGAACACCACATCTCTTGCAACATTTCCTCTTCACATGAAGCCCTCATGACCAGTCTGCCAGAGCAGCAGGGAAGTCCTCACACCCACCCAGCACTCACTACCTGCCAGCACCAGCCATGCTCTGCTCTTCTCTCCAGGAAGTGTAGCTCATCTTTTTTTTTTTTTTTAAACTCTCCTTTCCTCTCTGCTTCTTCCTGGTATCAAGACACAAATACCTCAAATCAGATTAGTTTATGTTTGAGTCAAATAACGTCTGAAAGCTTTACCCTAATATGTAAATGGCTCATAACCATCAGCCCTTGTATTCTGTAATTATATCAGGCAAAGAGAGAAGACACGGGGTTTCTTCATTACTCTTGTTTTTCCTAAAAGTTCTAAGGGACTTTAACACACCTGGTTTGAAAATACCTCTTGAATGTGCATAAATTATCCCAAATTCCTCCTAGCTTTCTCAATTCCCTGCAAAAGCAAGGGACAGTGCTGTTTCTTCTGTGGGTTGAAGGGGCATCTCTTTGGTGATATTAAAGAACAATATTTTAAGATACTGAACTGACAGGCAGCACTACAGCTCATCTGCACTACTTTTACAAACAAGACTCAATTTACAGAGCTGCTTTCTGCTGCAAACCAAATTTTTAAGTGCTGAAACTAAGCACCAACTGAAGTAATCTAAGAACCAAGACAATGGGCATTTGTCCCCAAGTTATTCCATAAAGCTGAGCTTTAGTTTTGTTCAGCTGAATAGTCTGTGAGTCCCCTTCTTCAGGAGGATGTGGAGGCCAACAGAGCAAAATGAGATCGATCAGATCTCTGATATGGGCTTCTTTTGGCCTCCCACACATCTTTATCTCCATCAAACTTTTCCAGCCTCCACTTTTTGGCCTCTGCTTTCCTTGCTGACCTCCCACACCACTCTGGCCTCCCACTCCCTTTCAGTTTCTCCTTTTCTGATTGGTCTCCCACCCTTTCTCAGCCTCCACTTTTCCTTCTGTGCTTTCAGCCTCTGGTTTTCTCTCAGGCTCCTTTCAGCCAGCAAAGAATATTGAAACCCCCTGAAGGTTATGAATTTGTAAATTCCCTTTCCAAACAAGCACGTTTCACCTTGACATGTCCATCCATACTTTTTCTACACCCCAGCTGAACAGAAACAACCCATGTCCATCCTGACACCTTGCAGTCAGAACAATTTGGGTTTATGCCCAAGGAAACCTTGTGGCTCTCTCAGTAATTCCAACCCTGAAAAGGTTTATCACAGCACTGTACAGTTGTTTTAATGGAAGTATAAAAGTAAAACATGAGAATTTCTGGGATGGTAAAGGTTGATGCTTTAAGCTTTGCTGATGGCTCCATAAACTGCTGTTCCCAGGTCCTATCCACCAGATTCCTGGACAGAAGATCAGCAGAATTAAATATAATCTGTGTTCCCAGAGAGTGCCATGGTAGGGCACACACAAAAACACACTCTGTACTTCCCTGCTTTTGATCTTCTCCCCTACTTATAAGAGCAAACAAATCCATGCACAAATAAAATGACGATTTTGCAAGTCACATACTTTGTACTTGTTTTCATTATCACATGAGACAAAGTTTTCCTTTCTATTTTCCAACAAAATTGTGTCCAAAAAAATCGTGTGACTTGGGAAAAAAACAAAAATAAACTTTTTGAATACGCTATTTAAAATGAAGCATTTGATTTTCTTGAGAAATGTGATGGGTGCTCCGCTGGCTGTTGCACTTGGCTGTTTATTTTTTGGAATAAACATTTACACTTTGGAACCCCAAAGCCAACCAGAGACACAAACCCTGGCTGCTGTTAAAACCTTTACAGGTGTAATGGGTGGGGAGGGAGGTTTCCTGTAATATCTGTGGGAGAACCCCATGCTGACACAGAACAGCAGAAAATGAGTCAGGAAGAGGCAGAAAAGCTCACAACTGAACTCCAGTGCTCACTCAAGTGAGGCAAAAGAAACATCTGTTTTACTGTCTGAGTTCCAGTTCTGTCAGAGGGAGAATTCCTGGCTTCCTGGTGCAAAGGTGTGGCTTTCCCTCCCAAGAAGCACAAGAGGCAATTTCAAACAGACTCCAAAAGTCCTAAGAGTGGAAGACAACCTGTTATTTAAAACAACAAGATGTGTGGACACAGGACAAGGCTTCCTGGTCTCTAATTTAGAAAGTTCAATAAAACTCTAGAAAAGCCCAACACTAATTTGTGCAATAATCCTCCCTCTCTCCAAACCACACCGTTGGACTCACCAGCTTTTAGTGCAGATCAAAACCTGAGCTGCAGCAGCGCTATTTGTAATGCAGTGCTGTGTGGTGTTGCAAATACGCACCAGGTTTTGTTTTTTCCCAAATGCTGATTATAGTGTGCAGCCTTGTAAAGCACAGAACTGCATATTTTAGTTATTAAACTTCGCAAACAAGTCTGGCTGTTGAAAGTCATTTCCCTGAGTAAACAATGACTCAGTGTGGGCTGTATAATGTACAAGTTATTAGTTACTGTTAGTGAGTTTAAAAAAACCCAGCTCTATACAAAGGCCTGCTTCAGAATGGAAAATAGTTTTCCTCCTACTTCTATAGTCCCAGTTGTATTGTTTCAGTGGAATTTAATTTTTTAAAAAGCTAAACAGATCACTATCTCTTCATTATATAATTGGACATTGACTTAACTGGACCCTTCAGCCATGAACAATATGTGCAGTGTGAGAGCTGAGTTTACCCTTTTTTTCTGTTCTCAGTTTGTCATTAAAATGCTGAAGTAAAGCTGATTCGTTCCTGGATAGGAATATCCCATCTAGACCAGGCAGCAGGTGGCAATGAAAACAGACATAAAGACAGCCATAAAATATTGAGTATATGGTAATGAAGAAAAATGCAATTGCAAGCTCAATAAAACCGTCTGACAAACACTGCTCCCTAGTTGAATTACAGCTCCTTCCATAATCCCCCTGTTCATTAGCAAAATGGCCAAATACACCTGATTGTGATTGTCAGCTGGCAGAAGGCACAGGGACCACTCTGCCTAATGAAACTCAGCTGCTAAGGCACCAAGGCTCCCCTGCAGCCTCAAACCCCTTCCAAAGGCTGATTTTCCTGTTCCAGGGTGCACTGTCCCAGGTTGGGAGCACAGCTCTGTGTTACCTTTTGTAAGGGTGAAACCTCTGGTCAGACACCAGAACACTAAAAGGAAATATAGAATCAGGTCACAGAACATCCTGAGCTGCAGGGAGCCACAAGGATCATCCAGGCCAGCTCCTGGCCCTGCATAGACACCCCAACAATCCCAGCCTCTGCATCCCTGGGAGTGTTGTCCCAATTCTCCTGGAGCTCTGGCAGCCTCGGGGCCATTCCCATTCCCTGGAGAGCCTGTGCAGTGCCCCAGAACCCTCTGGGGAAGAACCTTTCCCTGATATCCAACCTAAACCTGCCCTGGCACAGCTCCAGCTGTTCCCTCCTCCTGTCACAGAGCAGAGGTTGGTGCTGCCCCTCATGAGGAAGCTGCAGCCCTCAATGAGGTCTGACCTCAGTTTCTTCTTCTCCAAGTTGAACAAACCAGGTGACCTCAGCTGCTCTTTATAGGACTTCCCATCTAGACCTTTCATCATCTTCACAGCAAACTCTGTGGTGAAATTTTCCTAGAAAAGTGCCTTCAGAAGAAATTACCAAAATGAATTTGAAGGCACAGCTCTAGCTTATAGAGCCCAGCCTGCAGGCTGAGTGCCATCACAGCTGTGTCACGGAGGACTTCTTAGTCATTTATGGACTCTCCACTTCCTGGCAAATATCACAACGCATTTTGACACGACATTCTTCACCACCAACAATGACACTGCCCATTCAGTGACAAAGCCTTCAGTGACTGCAGCCTGCTGCACCTCCCAGCCCTGGGACCTCACTGCCCAGAAGGCAAACATTCCAGCACTCCAAAGGTACTGACAGAACGTCCAATTCTACCTTCATTTATTAGCAGCAGATGAACTGAATCACAAGAAGGGCGGTGGCCAGGCTGGCCCAAGGTCACCATGCTGGTTAAAGGACTGAGAGAGTGTCCCAGGAAAGCTGGACATTGGCATCTGACCAAATGCTTTCCTAAAGAAAAAAAAAAAAAAAGCTGCCAGGGAGAGCTATCCATCCGTGCATGAATGCCACAGGAGTTCTAAATACTAACCTTTACTGCCTTCCAGTACAGGAATTTAATATAGAACAGACTACACTGGAGATATATAGCAACAGAAAAGGTACAGGCCCTGCTGTTCCTTGCTGTATTTAAATGTTTAAATATTTAAATAAGGCAGGGCAGGGTTGTAAGGAACATTTCCACCCCCACAGAACATGACTCAGTTGCAACAAATTACTTGAGATTTGTCCACTCCAAACCTTCTGCCATAACAAGCTTTGTTAGCCTTTCACATTGACTTGTGCTGCCATGATTACATCTTTATTAATGCTTTCTGAGAAGAGCTGGCCACCCACCCCACTAATATATCAACAAGAAATATGCAGAGGAGGGCACAAAATACAGAGCAGGATATTTTCCAGCAGAGAGATCCCTGAATCCAGGCACAGAGAGGCACAGCACAAGTGGCTCCCTCCAGGCAGAAAAAAGAACCGTGCTACAATCTCAGAGGAGGACAAGGCATACAAACCTCACCCACTAGAGCTGACAGCAGGTTTGGATGGATGGTTTCTGCAGAAGCCAGGGATAGCAATCGTAGGCAGAGCCAACCACATCACTCAGGAGCTGGTTCCACAGCAGTTTAACACAGGAAAAGCCCTGACAGGAGACACACACATGCCGTAATTGCAATCATTTTATGCCAGCACAAAGGGCCCAGCTGATGCCAGCCTTTCCTGCCTCTGTGCTCACACAGAGAGCTGGGCTGGGAAACTGCTCCTCACAAATCACCTGTTTGTTTGGCCTGCTCAGCTCTGATTGGGATCAGTCCTCACAAGTTATCCACCTTTGGCTGCCACTGATAGGGGTAACCCAAAGCACAACACAGGTGGTTTTCCCCACGGTAATACTTCAGAAGCACACAGATCAGCCTTTGTGAATGGTTCTTTAGCCTGTGTGGAAGGACAAGTGATTGAGTTACACTCACATCTCTTACAAAGGGCTGTGGGACAGACCAGCCCAGGGAAAACCTGCTGCACTTTTGAGCTCTCTCCACCTCCTTTCCTGCAGCACCTGTAACACATCAGCTTTTCCCAAACACACATTTGTCCTCCAGAAGGCACTACTGGTTATCTGAGAACAGTGCTCACTCATCAGTCCTTTGAACTGGGAGGCAAGTGCTGCAGCCCAGTGCTCCTCAATATTTTCCATGCTGGAACCATTCACACCTGCCAGGTGAGAGCCAAGGGAAGTGGCAGTGGGAGCTGTATTTTATGCCCTGCCCTGGGACTGTGGCAGCTGCTGCAGTTTGTTTTTCCTGCATTTGGAGCAGACTGTTCCTCTGAACAGGGGTAGAGGAATTTGTCCAGTTCCTAGAAAGCATGTGGTTCCCAATGCAGTAATAAGCAACATGACACTACAAACAGAAAAATCCTAAATATCTGAACAAGACTAAAACTATCTTAGCTTTGTGTAAAGGCATCCATAGAGTTTGAGCTTATTCATGGAAAGAAACACAATATTTAATGTTATAAAGCATTCTTAGACCCCAGTGTTTTACTGGCCTTCCTCCTTAGATCCAATAAAAAATAAAAATGGCTTGAGTCATTTTGTCAGGATCTGTGTAAGTTCTCTTACAGTTATTATGAATGCTGACAATGTACTGTAAATCACAAGATTCTTCACTATTAATTACGCAGAGGAGAACAAAAATTACACACTGTGGATCCTGACTCACATGGGATCTCTCACTCCTTAATGTGTTATGATTCACACCCTTTTTTTCACTTTAAAAATAAATCTATCCTTTATACCATGATAAATTAGGACAGCATGTGTTCAGTGTAGCACTCCATTGGTCCCTGCCAGGCAGAACACAAAATTCAAAATTACACAGCCCCTCCCTAAAACACAGGATTATACCCACTATCAAAACTGAAAGCCCTGAAGTGTTATGACAGCGGTTGCCATATCAGGGCCTACTGTGAAAATTAAGAACTCATCAGTTCCATAAGCCTTAGGCAGTTTCTAAGAGATTTGAAAAGGTGCTGACAACTGGCAATTGTCTACCGCTCCAAAAGGGGATGAAAGAAAAATGCCTTTCTTCCCAAACACCCTAAGATGTGGTTCTGTTTTCATGGCTTGTCCCACCAACCAAGCAAATTTTCTCATTTGTCACTTTTAAAAACTAAGCAGCTGCCATCCACAAGTAGTTCCGGAGGAGCCTTCCGCCCCAAGCAACTGTCAGAGAGAGATTAAACGCCAGAATAATCTCTGTATTGTATCTCAGAATCACTCTTCCTCCTCCCAACGACAAGAATGCAGCTCAAGCCAGCTTACTTGGAAAATTCAAGTTACTAGAATGAGTTGCTCATTCAGGCAGAGTCAGATTCCTCCCATGAGTCACTGTCACTTAAAGCAATTAACTCCAGGTATATTAGAACTGGGAAAAACTGGCATGGAAAGCAGCACCAGAGATGGGTTTCGGTGGGGACAGAGACGTGTGGTCTAAACTGGAGAAGTTAAGGAGTTTGACCATGTCCATCTGTGACAGAGGGCTAAACACACCGAGCTTTCTCCATGAAGTGCTTTAAGGCACCTGTGCAAGCACTGGGAGAGAAAGCAGAATCCCTCCAATGTGAACGCCAGCGCTGTGCACAGCAGGGCGGATCACACCCAGGAGCTGTAACGCAAGTTGGGGATGTACAGGAAGCCTGTCTTGACAAGGGCGAGCCGAGCCGCCTGGAGCCCTGGCCGTGTCACGGCCACGTCTGAGCCGGGAGCAGCCCCGCCACACCCTGCCCGTCCCCGGCTCCGCTGGGGCTCGCCCCGTGGCGGGCAGGGGGTGCGGGATGCGCGCACGGAGGGAAGCGTTACCGGAGCGAAGGCACGGACCGCCCGCGAGCCGGGCAGCGAGCGACTGCTCCGGACAGCCCAGCCACGCCGTGCCGCCCCGCCAGGATGCCGGCTGCTCTGCCCCGCTCATTTGTTCCTTCCGCGGAGAATGTTTCGAGTTTCCGGGAAAGGTCGGCGGCTGCGGGAGAACGGCCGAGCAGCGGCTGCCCCCGCTGCCCCCGCAGCCATGTGCCCGAGCGCCGGGCAGCGCCGGTGCCGCCGGGCGGGCAGGCAGGAGGCGGGCCCGCACACCGACCGCTCGCTCGGTCCCCCCGGCCCCGCTCACCTGCGCTCGGCGCCCCGGGACGCGCGGCTCGGGGCCCTGCGGCGGCTCCGCGAGCGCCTCGGCGCCGACTGCCCGCGGGAGCCCGCGCCGCGCCGCTAGTGAGCATGTCCGAGCGCCGGGCATGCGGGCTGCGGGCCGCTGCCTCCGCCCTCCTCACCTGCACCGGCCCCGCAGCTCCGCAGGGACCCCGCCGAGCCCCCCGGGCCGCCCCGCAATGGTTACACCGTCCGCGGCAGGGGCATCCTGCTGAGCGGCTTCTGCACCGAGCTGTTGGTGTTGCCGCGAAGGGCAGACGCACCTGTCTGCTCCAGACGGACAAGATAAACCTCGAGCGCTGATGGTAATTCTACCGGCCCCTCCTGGCTGTGGGAGTCATCAGAAGTGCATGTTCCTGGGAAGGACGCGGGGTGAAGTTCGCTCTGGAGTGATTGCACCGAGCTCAGGCTGTGAGCAGCAGGTTGGTTCATCCCACACGGGTGTGAAATACCCGAGGCGGTCTGGTCAGGATTCACAGGAAATTCTGCACGTGGAACTCCAACATCTTGAATCACTCAGAGCTGAAACAGTAAAGCTCTGCTCTTGCCACTCCTGCAGCAGTTTAAAGTATCTTAAAGCTGCTCTAAAACCAGCCCTCTCTGGCCATTTGTGCAGCACCAACACTACTTGACACACAGTTTTCAAAATAGTAAATTATCGTTTCATCAAGGAATGTTAGTAAGTGCTTAAAACCTTTTAGAAAGTTGAACTGATAAATTTTCTGTTTGATGTCTTCCCCATGACCCCAGCACATGCTAAGGTTTAAAGGAACATTTCCCCCTGGGAACAACAATTCAGTCCTGCCAGTGTCTCCTTCTATCACTACAAATAAGTCAGTAACACTCCTGCAAACCGAAGAACACCAGAATTGCCACTGCCTCCTCTCCCAACAAGGCAGAGGGAGCTCTCACTTTTTTTCTGAAGTGAAACGATTCTACCTGACAATCGTGTAACCACACAGTAAATGTCTCAGCTCATTTTCAGATTGAGTTTCAGATTAGTCACTAGAAAGACAATGCTAGGAAACAGCAGCAACATGCACAGATGCGCACTTCAGTACAAGATGGCTCTACCAGAGCTGAAGATCTGTTAAACAGGTTTTAAATAGTTATGACAGAGAGAGAGGAATTCACAGTTGCATTTAGATACTTCCAAACATTTTAAATTTTACACAGTTCCTTTTCTTTAAACTCCTTTAATTAAAAATTATACAACTGCACATAGAAAATATTCTGAAGCAAAACACACAGAGCAGCCATTCATTCCAAGAAAACTGAAATTATTCTTAGAAAAGTAGCATCTTTCTCAACTGTTTGTATCAAACCAGAAAAGATCAGCTCATGGATTTCTACTTTCTTACATACAAACCCTGAACACAATAAAGTCCCAAGATAACAGAACAGTCAGTTCCTTGAGATATTTCTAAGTTTGTTAATACGTGCCTGTACCACTGAATTTTCCACATGTGAACCTTTCATTCAGGGCATGAACCCCGTGACAACACAAGAGGAACAAAACTCTTTCAAAGCTCTTTCCCTTCCTCTGCAGTCTGAAAGTGCTCCCAGAATTCTGACAGAATTCCTACAGCCAGGCCAAACACCAACTTTGGTTCACTGCAGCATTCCTACGGGAAATAAATTTTAACAATTTTCTAAACTCCCACTCACTTCACTGCTACTAATTCCATCTCAGAGACAAAAAACTGTTCAGAACACAGCTCCAGTCCCTCCAAGGACCAGCCTTGCAAACCTGGAGTTGCTCAGTTCAGATCTAAGTTGGTTATTGTGTAACCAGCAGTACCAGAGGGGCACAGAGAACAGTAAAAGCCAGGCTTACAGTCCTGCGCTCTGCCTTGTGGCCGACCACGCGAATGATTTCTCCTGTAGGAACACGTTCAATCTGCAGCTCCATTTTCCCAGGGAATGCCAGTAAATCCCTATATTCTTTATGGATAGTTCTGATTTCAGTGTGCAGCTGCCAACCTTGACTAAGTGCAGCCTTTTTTTCAGAACCCTGTTTCAAGAGGAAAAGATGAACCTCTGTATTTATACCAAGCGTGAGGTGTGAGCTGAAACAATGAAGTTCAAGACTGGTTTCCACTCATTCCAACATGCCACAACAGTTCCAAGAAGCCTAAATTTATGTTTGTGTTTATTGCCTCCAACTTTGTTGCTGTTCCATTTCTGTCCCCCCGGGCTCAGGAAAGTCAGGTCGCTGCGGATGCTGTTTCAGAGGTGTTGGCACGAAACAATCCCATGGTGGACTTGACAAATCTACCAAGAGATTTCGTGCAGAAAAAAATCCTTCATCTTTGCCTCCAACAGCAAGCAGTAGAAAACCCTGATTGCTCCCATGGTAACTACAGGAAGTTCTGCAAACTGCTGCAGAATGGAATCATTATTAATTGAGTCCTTCAGTAGCTAACTAATCATGGCAAAGGAAATTAATTGGCACGTTACTGCATGAAAATTCCTACAAATAGGAGAAAAATAATCTGGTGAACGCTGGTTTAAGTGCAATTACAGAGCTTTACAATGGTCATGACATCCATTAATAGAGTGGCCAGACCTATCACCCTCCAAAAAAGACATCAGATATCCTGCCTGTGACTGGGGGGGGGAAAAATCAGTCTAAATTTCAGGTATTTTAAGATTTGCTGAGGAGATAATTCCTTCTATCTTCCTCGAAGAGCCAAATTTGAATTTTTAACTCTGCTACAAGCCAACTTGATAATGCTTGCCAAGAAAGCATTAACAAGATTAATTAATAAAGATTAACGAGCACTGGCCACTCCAGAGCAGATACAGGTAACACAGTTCTGTTCAGCAACTGCAAAGAAAGGGCCTGTGACTGTTCTGTGTTTCATATCTGGAATAATTCTTATGCTTCCTTAGCTGTTATACATAAGGTTGTTCCAGTCCAACAATTGTTTCCTTGAGCACTTACTTCCCAAGTTCTACTAAAAAAAAAAATAGATTTTATCACATTTAAAAACCCAACATTGTCACTTCCCCAAACAAACCCACCCTGTTCTCAGTAACAAGGAGCAATACCCAGCCTGAGTTATCTCCCCTTTCTGTGGAGAGAAATCACAAAGGCTGGAACACCAAAGCTGTGTTAGTAGAATTATGTGCAAAAAAACCTTCTGAAAATGGGCTACAAGCGAATGGTAAGAGGAAAAAAAAAAGGTTAAAATAGAAAAAAAAAATTGAAAGAAAGAACAAAATAAAAAAGGGCACAGAGGAGCATAGTGTGGTCTCTGATGAGCCCGAGCTGTAAAGCCATAGTTACACTGCAATTGGAATTTGACAAATGATGCTGAAACATTCCCTACCAGAGCTGATGTCTGTACTTGAGAACTGCCAGTTTCTAAGCATGGGTAGCAGATTAAAACACTTGCTATTCTATTCTTCATCCTTTTGTGGTGTTTATATTCATATTTTCTGAATTTTCCCTGCACCTCTGCATTTCCTCTGGGCAGTTTGCCTTCCCAGATCTCACACTTCACTGTTTGACTCCAGTGATTTTCTCAGCCTGTGTTCAGCTGTTCCCACACAGATTTCTCTTGCTGCTTTCTAGGCTGCACAATGTTCCTTTTAATTGCAGAGACCCTGTAAGTGGAAGATGACAATTCCACTGTAATAGAGGGAGGTGGGATGTACAAACACAGATCCATGATGTTCCTCAAACTGAAGCAATTAAACAAGTTCAGGGCAGTTCCTGAGCAGATAATTTTCCAGAGTAACTGTGTATTAAACAGAAATTGCTTTGTGTCAATGACGTTCCAACAGCAATCCCTAAACCCAGAGGCAGAAAGGGCCACAGGAAGTTTCCTGTTAGCAACACAGAGCTCTCAAAAAAAGTATCATTTCCTCTCTCAAGGAAAACCTAATTCCAGCTTTGTTCAACTGGCCTTTCCACTGCAGTATATTAATTCAGACAAGTTCATCTGAGTGTCACTCAGTGTCCAAGAGCAGAGAAGGAAGCAGTGGTAGTAGAAACAATGGTCTTTATCAGAACGTATTTTTAGGGTCTCACAAACACGCAAGACATCTTAGAAATATTTCCTGTTTACACAGAGCTGTACTATCTGTGTGCAATGATACACTGCACATCCTGGGGTTAGCCAGCAATCAGAAATGTATGGGAGTTAAATGAGGCTAGATTGGAAAACATTCCTTGGGATATATAGTTCCCATTTGAAAATTAATTCTCCAACAGCAGGGAGTTATGGAAAGTTATCCTTAGATGGAAATCAAGTGCAAATTTGGATTAAAATAGACAAAGTTTAAAATACAAAGCATACCTTAGCAGATCTTTCATAAAGGCAAAAGAGACATCTTAAATCACACCATAAAAATTCACTGTGAAAAAGTGAAATTAAAAGAACCTGTTCTCAAAAATTAAGAAACAATGTCATGTGGTCTGGGCATTTTTATAAGGAAAATGTCAAAACCTCAGTGGGGAAGAGGGACAGAAAATGCAAAACCACAAGAGCATTTAATACTGGACTCATTGAAATAGGGGAAAAAATAAGATGAATCTGCTTTGTCCAAAGGAAAAATAGGATTTGTCTGTGCTCTTCTTTTGCAGCCCATGCCCTACCATAGATTGCTACTGATTTCTAAAAGGAAATCAGCATCTGTGCATTAAACATGACCAACACGAGTTCCTCGGAGAAAGGTTACAAATTAATCCTCCCCAACCAAAACCAGTCTGTTCCTTCTCAGATTAACAGAGGCCATGCACAACACTTCACTGCCAGGATTTATTTTAGAGGTACATGAAAAGAAAAACAACGAGTATAAAAACATTTCCAGTGATTATAACATCCAATTAAAGGTGTTTTAAGAAAAGATAAATTTCATCAGAAATTGCATCATTACAGGTCATGGAATAGTTTGAAAAGCTACCATAGGTAACAGTAGTAAACAAAAGTGCCTCTGTGTGCATAATACTGAAGAGAGAAGTGCAGAGTTCTGTGCAGCATCCTCCTTACACACAAGCAGTTCCAATCCCAGCTGCTGGGGGCATTTTCCGGGAAGTCTCGTGGTTCAAAGGATCAATTTACAAAATGCAGCTTCTGTGTCCAGTGACAGAGGGTTCTCAGGTCCCACAAACACAACAGATCTCGAGTGTCTTGCCCCTGCAAAGAGGCTGCAATGGTTCCCTCTGAGCTGCTCCTGCCCCAGCAGATGCACCCTGCTTAGAAGAAACTGGATCTTGGTCCACAGTAAATCGCCAGCTGTGGTCTGGAATTCAAAGCTCACTGTTCTTCGGGCTCCCCACAGAATCTCCTTGCATGGAGAATGGTCAGAGAGTTACACCAGTGAAACCAGAGACGGAGCACAACTCAGGAACTGCAGGAGGTACTGCAGTTCAAAGCAGGGATTTGTCTGATGCCCTAATTGCCATAAGAAGTCACATATCTGGAAGATTCAGTGCAAAAAAAATTCTTGGGAGACCAGGATAAATGGGAAAACTGTTTCTAAAGTGTAACAGGAATGTACAAACTGTAAACCTCAAGGCAGTGTTAATCCATGCAATGAACACAGTATCCTCTGAACCTGCCCTCACTACTCACAACTGGGAACAGCTCCCAACACCAAGCATCAAGCTGAGATACAACTAAAACCTACAAAGGCCAAGTGTTCCTAAAGCCCACTGCAATTACCTAACCAGAAACTCATGTCAGAGCTTCAACAGGACACAAAGACACCTGGACCTCAAAGGATTTTATACAGTCAATGATAAAAGCAAAACAAATATCCTACCAAGCTGTTAACTTTCTATCTCAAAACAACCCTGAAAAATGTAAGGCTTTGAGAAAAAGAGCAAAAAGGAATCCACTCAGTTCTGAAGCAGAATTCCAGCATAAACATCACAACACCCCTCGCTCTTCCACTTGAACCAAATCTGCTCTTTTCTATCCCTGTGCCAGTGAGGAGTGATCAACTCTGCTCACCACACCTGGGAGGGAGCTGTGGATACAGAACATGGGAGACTCAAAGTGCTCTGTCCCAGCACTGCAGTCTGAGATTCTGTGGAATGCTGGTGCCCTTTCCCATCCTTTCCAAAGATCTCTATTTTCTCATCAAGAAACAAGACCCTCTAAGAAGCTAACTACCTTTCAGGTTCCTAAAGGTACAGGAAATTCCTTATTCCATCTCCACCCTTGAATGCACAGGATACAGAAAGGTGTGAGCACCTCTAGAAAAACAGAAAGTTGCAGACTGATTGCTATAAAATCAAGAGATTTACAATTTTTTAAGATTATACCAAATCATCAACCATGGGCTGCTCATCTATGCTAAAGCCTTTCTTAACTTCTGCAATTTCCTTCAGAAGCTGTGGGATCCTGGCTCACTCCAAGCCAGGGACTAGTATAAAAATGCCTTTATTTTACATTTTTAATGAGGGGGAGAAAGGCAATAAGCAAATTGCTTAACTGTTTTATAAAAGAAGAATTTTAAAAAATCAGGAATAGTGCATTTTGATAAATGTATTTCAATTTGGTAGAATCAGAAATGGAAAATCCTACAAAGAGTTCTCAGTAAGGCATGAAGAGAAGGATCTACCGAAGGAGAATTTACACACTCCAAAGATTTTCTTTTTTGTCAGCAGATGTGACCTGTTGTCATTGGTGTTTCCCAAAAGGTAATTAGCTTACATCTGAAAGTCAAATAAAATTTCAAAACAAGCTAACTAGCTGTATCTAATAAATAATTTTAAATAACTTCATTTAAACTCAAAATTTGGAAATCAATTATTAAATGGTTACAGCATAGTAAATATTGCATTGTAAATAAAACATCCTCTACAAAAAAAAAAAAAAAAAGGAACAAGCCTAAAAACCTATTAAACATTGCAACTTCCTTAGGTTAAATCATGGCATTAGGAATGTCTATCACCTTAAAACATACAGCATTCCTTAAGTGCTATTTTACAGTTCTCATCCAGTGCAAGAGAGTTACTCCCCCCAGAATAAAAATATCCATTTCCACAATAAATTATCTTCTACAAGCTTCCAAAGGTTCTGAACAATCCTACCTGTCTTATTCTATCTTCTAAGAGCAAAAGCTTACAATCACTAAGACACAAAGAATCATCTGACTGCTGAACCAGGATCATTAAATGCCTTTTCTTTTCTCAGAATTACCACCTGATACTGGATTGTCAGGTTTCTGCAGCCAACTGCCCTCTCCCTCTGGCAGATCCTCTTCTGTTGGTGTTTGGCTAGGCTGAATCTAGGAGAAAAACAGGATAAAAACCAAATTAACAATTCAAAAACACTGTGTTGCTCTGGATGATCCATACCATTATATAAAGAAGTCTGTCATGCTTGCTAAAAATTGAGAAGATCTTAAAAATCTATTAAATGGAGCACAAAGAGCTCAATTACAATCTGCCAGAATTTTGGCAGCACTTGATTTATCATCTTTACAGAAACTGGGGACCTAACAGGGAGTCTGAAGTTCCAAAAGTGAACAGTGAGGGAGAGAAACCTGTCTTGTTTCATTGCTGTGTGATGCTGTAGCTGTTAAGAGTCTTTTAGCACATCAGCAAATTCTTTTTAGCCAGGATATATCCTTTTTAAAATTCCTTCTGCTGCCACCTTCCCAAGGATTAACATAGCTGTGTTCAGATGCATATGAAAACAAAAGAAGTCATTAAAAAAATCACATCAACATTAATCAGTGCTTCCTAATGTATTACCTGAAAAGGTTCACTGATGCCAACTATTGACTGCATATTATTGCTATAGTAACAAAGCAAAAATTCTCCTCCCATCTTAGGTATTTCTGAAGCACTCATGTAAACCTGGCAAGAATAAGAACAGGCAATGAGCAATTTCCACAGAAAAAGAAGTTTACAAAAAAGCCATTCAGGTCACCATCAAAATCAGTATTTGCTATTTATAAGCACGTTTTAAAATGTGAGCTAAAACGGATGGGGACAGAAATAACTCAGGAAACCATCTGAAAATTAAATCAGGGAGGAGAAGGAATATCCTTCACCGTGTCAGCAAGCTGGCTTGGTTCAGTGACAAGGGAGAACAGACCCAAGGTGGTTGGAAGGGAAGGGACAAAGCCACAGAGCAGCAGAAGGAGCGGAGCTGCCTCCTGGTGGCAACAGCAGAGCAATCCACAAGCTTCGTTTGCTTCTGTCCCAGGAGCCACTGTTCCCAATTTCAACTTCTATTCGTTCAGATAACTATCTCTGGATATTTATCATTTGCATCAAAATAAGTTTTAGTTGTTTGGTTTAAATCACTTTAGGTAATCACTACTAGAAATCTTTGTAACAGGCAGTTTTTAAAGAGGGACCAAAACATTCAACAGGAAGAATTATGAAGAGGGATTTTAAAAAATAACATTGTTCCCAATTAGCGTCAACTGGGAATAGGATATAGAACTCCTGAGGGGAAGGGGATATGGAACAGACCTCCAATGCTACTCTGTGGGAAACTACATTAGAAAGAAATACAACTGACTTACTTGCTTGCTGTCTTTGTTGGAAGCAATTTCATCATCTTCCACCCAAGCATAAGTAACATAATCCTTCACATGCCTGAAATTCATCTGCAGAGAAAGATACAAACCATCAGCCTCCTGATGGAAACAGAAAACATACTACATGAAGAACAAAGTTTTGAGAGATGCTTATTGTTTCACTGAAATAATCAGAACACTCATGATCAAAACATTTTGGGGGCATGCACAGATATTTTGTTTCTGAGAGGGTGGGATTGCTCCGTTCTCTCACCCTTCCACTGACTTTCATTTTTGTCCTTTCTTTTTGTTGCATAAACTCCTTTCCACAGCTTCTGCAACACTTTACTTCAATAAACAACCAGATTATCTTAGCAGAGAAGTCAAAGGGTGTGGAAGGACTCAGATGCTGTAGAGCTAAACTGTCAGCACACAGAAACGAATGGCAATCAAGGGCACAACTATTTCCAAGAGTTCTTCACTAGAAAGAATCAGTGCTTTAGAACTCTCAGTGACCTCCTGCAATCATATTCCCATCTTTGCTGAAGAGCCACAGTCAGGTAACATTACCTGGAAGAGCCCAATCCAGTCCCAAGCGCTGTTGGGGAATTCGCGCACGGTGGAGTAGCGGATGAGAACATCGTGCTCTGCACTCCACTCACCCTCAGCGTTCAGCGTGACCAAGGGATCTGAAACAAGAGGCTTCATCTACACAAAAAACACAAGAGTTTAAACTCAGTCAAGCCTGTCATTCTTTCAGCTATTCTTTTCAAGCTATCCTCTGCCACAATTGCAGAGTGGGACTCTCTAACTGACTGGAAATAACATGAAAGCGATTTGCTGCCTTCATCATGATCAGAGTGAAACAGAGATTATGGTGTAGGAAATCAGCTGCTGTAAGGCAACATTGAGTAAAACCAACTTTTTCTTAACATTAACTGGGACAGCACACCTCAAGCTTGAAAGTTCCTGTGACAGGTTTGTGATCACTGATGCCATAGGTCATGTGACTGAGATAGTTAGTCAGAGAAACAGAAATTTGGTTCTCCTCTTCAAGGAATTCTCCTTCTTTTGATGCAACCTCAGTGATATTTTTCACTTTCCATAGAATTCTATCAGTCCAAGCTGGCTTTCTTTTCTTCTCACTGCAAAAATGTAAGGTAAAAAGTGAAATGAGCAGAGAAACAAGTTGCCAAAAGCTAAGAATGCTGTGCAAAATCTACTCAAAGACCATGAGATACATATTAATAAAAGGAAGCAATCATATCCAAGCTTCATTTTACAGCTCTGTTTTATGTGTTTTACAGCCAGCGTTTCCTTAATTTGAACTGCATTCAGCACAGATCAGTTTCATGGCTTTCTGAAAGAGGAGTAAAATGAAGGGGAGAAGGATGTTTCAGTGGGTTAGTTGGCTTCATACAGGAAATGATACTTTCTCCTAAAACCCTGTAAAAACATGCATGAACACTGAGATAAATACAGCAACTGCCCCGGGCTCCAAACGCACAGATATTCTGAGAAATGAGGGCATAAAACCAAGGAATATGTAGGAAGAGTCTGAATGATGTTTGAAATGATTCAAAATATTTGACAGCAAGTTTCTTTTCACAACAAAAAACAGGACAAACTTGGGTACTACAGGTGCCACAGCAATGCTTTGTTAAGAAGTTCCTCTAAATTGTACCAGCCTGCATTTCAGGTTTGCAAGCTACTGCTGTCTCATAACAACAGGCTTTCGAAATTCCATAATCAAGGAAGCTGTGCCTGCAACTGTGCTACACATCAAACTTATCACAATGCAGAGTTTCCTTTTATACCATATCAATTACAACAGAAGACATGAGCCCTCTGTGGTTCTCTCTGTGGTGGGAGGAAGGCTTAACAGCAACTCTCTGGATGGGAGGATCACTTCAAATTGAAATGGAGAAAAGATCATACCCTATGGAAGAGGAATTAGAATGGACTGGATTGGATTATAAAAGTTAAAAGCAGGATATGTAAGGAAAACTGTCAGTTTAATAACTTTAAATACCAAACCCAAGGCCATTTAGTTCAATATTCAATATGATTTTATCCCTTCCCACCTTTAATAAGGTGGAAAGATTTGAAATGACCTTATCCCACTTACTGCAGCAATTTTATAAACCAACAGAAATCTTCAGGAGATGCCAGATGTCTGCTCTGCTGTGCAGGGAAATACCAAAAGAACAGCTTAAGGTGTAACACTCACTGTTTTAGAGAAAATGGGGTATTAGATGGGAAACCAACCCTCAGAATTCACACTGAAGGAGTATCAAAAATAAAATTCTGTTGGCTTCAATAAAAGCTACTTTTGCAGGGTGCTTGCCTTGAGGTGTGCTGGTCACTCCCATCTGTGCAAAATCTCTCTGGTAGCTTGAACAGCAGCAGGGTGCACACAGAATGGGCAACCACACTTGTTGTTCCCTAAATCAGCCAATACAGACAACCAGGCTATGAATCATTTGTAAAATGTCCAGGTTTGGATTAAGTCTTTTCTGTTAGATAAATTTACTGCTGGTCTCATTACATCTCTTTATATTCAATTATAAATTAGAAGCAAAATGTCTTTGGGTCTACACGAATAAACTTTCAATGTTAAGTGCAACAGCAGAGTAGATAACACTGCAGCTTTCAGACAGGTTAAGAAAATCCCTAAAGAAAATCAGCTGTCATCTGATTTTCAAATATTTCACAAAAATCAAAGCAAAAGCTCAGATGGAGCCTTGTTTTGATTCTGAAATATTAAAAATCTACAAAATTCAGAAAGGTCTCTTCTTACTTAAACCAAAACAGGGACTTCTGTTCTCTGGAAGTAAAAAAAAAAGATCAGTACAAAACCCTGTTTGGACAGGAACGTATTCTTCTGTGGAAACGTAAGACTAATACTTAACAAACAGACTTTGATATCACAGAAAAACTTTGGAAATTCAAGATACTCCATCTTCAACTTAAAATAATCAATAAAGACAAATACACATTAAATTTCAAATACCAGCATATCAAATGAAATGCTTAAGCAGAGAAGTGAAGCGAAAATGACAGACAATTATTCTTTCACTCCTTTTTGACAACCAATGGGCACTTCTAGTAGGAAAGAACAAAACAGAAGCAGCTTAAACAAGTGCTCATTTATTTTGTTAATCTGTTCTTTCCAAAAAGGCAGGTGGGTTGTTTCATTACTTCCCTCATACAATCAGCAGACCCCAGCTTCTTCAGCCAAAAATACTAATTTATTCAGATTTGATCAATCCAAGCCTAACAGAACAGGTCAACAGCCCCAGTACACTCAGGAAATTCAGGTTTGCTGGTTACTGAAGTGATATTTAACCCAGCACCAGATTCGCTCTCATATCCCACATCTAAACTCATTTTATCTTTTACCTTGTGTCATAGACATCCGAGTAAAGGTCAAACTTGTAGGTGGGCTTAAACAGCAGGGGACCCTCTCTGAATTCCTTCAGAAATGCCTCCTTCTTTTTTGCCATATTTAACTGCAGAAATAAAAAGTAACTTTTAAAGATTATGTTTAAAAACATCAGAGCTTAAAGGATGATTGGGAAAGCACCTTCCAACAATTCAACGTTGCAGTCAGTACATGGGAAAGGTAAATTCAGAAGGGCTTCTTTGTTATAGCCTGTCCTGGGCCAGAACTCTTAACATGAGCCATCTAAAAGTTTAGAGGCAATTCTACCCAAAGCAAAATCCAGAGTAAGGTTCTCTTAAAAACAATTCTTGGGAGAAGAGGAAAGATAAAAGTGAGGAACAACTGAGAAGACATGAAGTTCAAAGAAATATCCAGTCAAACATGAGCATTGTAAATGAGTACAAAACTGCACAAAAGCAGAAAAAGTTTGTTTACAAACTTAAAATGGGGCTTACAACCACCTCATGTTCTACCTCATGACTGGTCTGAGTTTGTGTTCTTTAACAGAAATTAGAAGCTCAAGGTGTAATTTAACTACTATGTTGTGTTTGTGTGCATTAAAACCAAACCAAAACCCCCAAAGAGACTGAGTCAACCTACCTGGTCCTTTTCCCAGAGCAGATTGAAACGCTTGTTATTGATTGATTCTCTGACAAAGTGTATCCCATAATCTGCTATCCGGAAATTTAGATCTCCAAACCAGAAGAGAACCCTTAAAACCAAACCAAAATGCATCAAACAAGGAAGATTTGTATGAATCTATTAACTCAAGGGAAGAATTTGACAGAATATCAGCCATTACACTAATTAGATGCTCTAATCACTTTTATTACTTAATGCAAACAGCTTAAACACAAACATTAAGTAGTTACAGATAAACTTACACAAGGACAACCTGCTGCTAAACAACAACAAATTTGAAGTAATTGAAACAATAAATTAAGTCCCTTGCATTCTTGCTGCTTGCTTATTACTGCCTGAATATTAAATTCTCCTGAGTCTTACATCTCTAAACATTTAACAGCAATCTAAAGGCTTTTTGGTATAAACAGGCTTTAGTTTCTAAAGCTTTCCTGCATGACACATACAGTCTATATGCTAACAAATGAATGTCATTAGAGACTGGAAGAAACAATTTTGTAAAACAGACATCTGTCCTTCAGGTTTTCTTTTCCTCCCAATGGCTCAGGGTCAAGGCTGAAGGGATATTTGAAATAAAATTAGAGATGAAAAATCCAAACCTAAAACTCTTCAGTGCAAGAGTTTGCCCTATAACAGATAAAATGAACACAGAAGTGCGTGAACAACTCACTCATGATCCAAGGGACTTGGAATATCCTCTCCTTCAAACTGCATTTCCAGAATTTTCTCAAAGTCATCCAGTCGCTGCTCTGTGTTCTCCATGTGAGCTGGCAGGTGGCAGTTCATGAAGCAGACCGTGTGCCCAAAGAGGGACATGCGGATGCTGACTCCTCCTTTGTTCCCCTGGCATGGAACATCAACAACAATCCCTGAAACTGCACTCCATGCCTGCAACTGTAACTAACACCACTTTTGAAATCTTGCAATTAAGATTTAAATCAGTACAATTTCTTCCTACACAACTTGTTGCGTATCAGCAAATAAACTGAAATCTGAAATGACAGTCTGTGCTGCACACGAGGCTCAAACAAACGAGTCTGCTTGTCAGGTTAATTGTTAATTAACCCACATGTCCTGTGTCCCAGCATGGCCCCGTGGAGAGGCTCACAGTAGCCAGGTGAGCATCCCTCAGGCACTCCTTACCCAGTAGCCGTAGAGGCCTGTCCGGGTGTAGTGGGTGTGAATGTCCCGGATGAAGGGGAGGTGCACGTGCTTCACAAAGATCAGCAGCAGCAGCCCCTGCATGCGAACTGAGGAGAGCTGGGGAGACAGAAAAGAAGGATTGGTCATTTCCAGCAGTTCCTTGGGTTTGCTTCACAGCTTCTAGGTGAAGAAGGCCACAGCAGAAGTCATGCAATTCCCTTGCAAAGCCTGGCCTCAATACTGTGACACAGTAAACGCAGACTCATTTCAGTGCTGTGAAAAACATGTTCCTAATAAACAAATCTGATCAATTCCTCAGCTAATTAACACAGTTCTAACATTATATTTCAATCTGAAGTTGACCACAATACATGCACCTGCCCAAACCTCTTGAAAGGCTTTTCTTCTGCCTCACCAGCCTCTTGTTTCTGTCTTTAAGAATCCTGTTCACGAAGGACCAAATCCTTCACTTTTCACCTGAAATCTTTATAACTCAACACCTACAAGTCCTCCAACAGCAGCAAGTTCTTTAAACTGAAGCACCCTTGAGCAGATCATTAAATATTCTAAATGCCATTAAATGCCTCAAAAGCACAGCAGTCAATTCCAGGCATCTGCAAACACAATGAGCTTCAAACAGCAGAAACTCCTGCCTGCAGTGCCTGTAAAAACTGATTTACCAAACACTCAGGGAGCACATAAGACACGGGGTTTTTGTGGTTTGGGTTTTTTTTGCTTTGTGTGTGTGGAAATAGTCTAATAAAGATGTCCTTCATGGAACATTTATGGACTTTACAATGTTCTTGGCATGAGACACAAAATTCACTGTATTTGTTTTAATGATAATGATTCCATCTAAAATACAGATATTGAAATACATTAACTGCAGTTCAATTTTAATGCTGAATGAATTTAGAAACAGACTACACTAAAATAAATTGACTATACAACTGCTGGAGAAGCACAAAAATTCAGCCCAAAATTTAAAACAGAATTCCTCCTTTGTTTCCCTATCTTACACAATTAAGTGACTTCAAGAATATATTTTAATGTTTTCATTGTCCTTGAACCCAACGAAACACCACACAATACTGAAACAATGGACTGCAATTACTAATGATGCATAAATATTTTAGTAGTCAGCATTCTCCTTTCCATAATTACATTCATGAGGCACCAAGACCTTCCAGTCCTTTTATTATTTATTTGCTTTATTTCACTCTGCTGTGGCCAGTCCCCAGACATTTCTCAAGATCATCCACGGGTCCTGAACACCACAAGGCAGTGACCCCTCCACTGCTGGAACCAGCACCAGTCCTTAAAGCCAAATCAAGCAAAGCCCTTGCACAGAGGGAACACGATCCTGTAGGTGGTGAAAGAATTGACTGTGACCAATTGAACACTCTGAAAACAGAGGGGACAGAATGTCCCCAAGGATGACACCCATCCCTCCACACCCAACCTCGTCACAGGTCAGCCAAGGGGTAACTGCTCCTCTCCCGCTCAGCCAAATTCCTGGCTGAGTCCTGGGATAACCTTTCCTTGCTGCCTGGTTTGATTTTGACCCGGCCTGACAGCTCCCCCTTATTATTAGAGCCAATCAAGTCCTGCTGAAAGCCATTAGGTGGCAGCATCCATTCATTAGTGTGCTCCAAAGTGCCTCGGTTATAAATTAGAATTCAAAATCAGCCAGGCATACCAGCAGGAATCCTTTTAACTGTGTGTATACAGGGCCTGAATGTCAGCCCACGGCCAGATTTTGAATTTTTATCAGCAGTGACTTAGGCCAGAGTGAACAATGTGGGTTTTTTCCTTTTTGTAATTCCCAATAGGTCCTTTGTTTTGTTTAATTACAATTGAAAGAACAGCACAACTACTGAGTCAGATTAGCATGCAGATAATGCGAGCACCTCAGCAAAATCAGCCTGAAATAGTGCTTGGTTTAGAAAATCACTATAAAAGGCTTTTAAATTCTCTTTACTAGAAAAATTCAGGATATCTTCCTAAATTGATTGTTGGCATCATTAAAATAGCCAGTACTTCAGCTGATCTTACATTAACCAGTACTTTAGCTGATCTTATATTAGCCCCTGATATTAACCCAAAATCTTATAATTGAAATTCCCGTGTAATGTTATAGGTCTTCAACCAAAAATTAAGTCCTCAGGTAAATATATACATCCATCCTGTTTTACACACAGGGAATTTATTTTCACCTACAAACAAACTGGAAAAAAAAAACAACCAAGATAAAGGAGGCTTACCAATCTTAACAAAAATCACTGCCATTGCTTGGGATATTTATAGTGCAAGACAACATTAGATGCATCACAATACAGTTCCCCAATCTGCACAGAGCAAAAAACTTTTCTACAAAAGAGGGTGAGAGAAAGATATTGTGGCCACAGGAAATAGGCTGTTCACTGTGAGCTCACATCACATGAAAAACAGGAAAACACAGGTGTGATGAAGAATCACTTCTAACATACATATGGAAGTGACAGACACCTGCAAAAACACCATCGGCTTGTCTTTAAGCTGATGGATAATCTGAGGGAAAAAATTAAGATGTTTTCCTTCAGTGCTGGGTCACTTAAGAGAGGTGTAAATAATTACCTTCATATATCCCAATGGAGACAAGACAGTCATGAAAAAAATGCTCCATGGATCATCAAATGCCAAGTCAGAGAGAAAATTGGTGATTTTTGAATTCACCTCCTGTAAGCTGAATATATCACAATTACTCACATTGCACCAGTTCGTTTGGACAGAATTCATAGAAATTTCGCAGAACACGGACCCCAGAAATGTATTGCTGTTCAGTTTCTCATTCAAGCAGTTTAACTCACACACAGATCTAACACATCTGACACTGAGGAAAACAAAATTAAAGGAGGTTATATATACTTGAAAATAGAGTTTAAGACAATGCTAGACTCAAGATGTTACAACAAATAACCTGACTGTCAGGACTTCAGAATTTCAACATAGCTGGAAATAGCTGGAAAACACAGTGGCAGATTCTGCCTGACAATCTTGCACTAATTCCCTTAAAACACGAATTTCCAATAACTTTCAAATCAAAATTAACACGCTAACAAAGAAAACAGCAGCCCAAACTTTTTGTGTGTTAAGAAAAAAGATATTCTGCATTCTGTCACCACACAGCAGCAGCTAACTGCTATAAATCATCTCTGTTCTAAGTTAGTCCTCTGTTAGTTAGAATGGGTTAGCTTTCCTCCCATAACAGACCATGCTGAGACCCAGCAGTTTTGCAATAAACTCACAAATCAAGTTCTTTAGTATCACTCACCCTATAACGTACATATCCGTGGTGGTGCCCATCGAGTTGAGCTGAAGCAAACTCGTGACATCAGGAGGGGGGGAAGCTGTGCCCACATTCCAGGTAACTAAGTGTAGTCTAAAAACAAACAGAAACCACACAAAACCAATGCTAAAACTGAAACGTGGACAGGCAGCCAACTCTAAGAACGTTCTAATTTCCCCACAGAATTTCTGTCACTTTTCATCAATCAGAAATCTAGTTGCCAGCCCCGATGCCATCACAAAAACGAAAAGCTGGAGGGAGCAAAACCTGAATTCTTGCCACTTATCCTTGAGCTTTTTCCCCCAGATGAGGAAAGCTTCATCCAGAGTGCGAGACACTTCCTCGTGGATCTCATCATCGGAGCTGATGTCCTCCACGCACGCCATCAGCTGTGCCACTCTGTGCCGGAGCTGCACGCGGCCGCTGGAGCTGGTGCTGCTGATGCTGGCGGAGCGGCTGCGCAGGCTGGGCACGCTCTCCAAATCGTTCAGGGAGAGCCCCTCGGAATGCTGAAAGGCATCCTCGCTGCTCGGCGATGCCATCTGCTCCAAGTTAAAGCTATGCTCTGAAGGGTTGGCCCATTAAAATCAAGAGATTGATAAGGGTCTTCCAGATGCTGTGGAATTCAGCATTGCTTCCAACACAAAAAGACAAATGTAGGTGCAGCAATGCTGTAAAAAAAAAAAACAACCCTGTGGCGTTCCCACCACACTCGCTGGGTTGTTACAAAAGCTGCAATCACATCCTGCCACACAGAGTGAATTGGTTTTTTCATAGTAGATTTAATGTGGTTAATTCGGTGAGCTCAAGGTTTAAAAGAATTTATTGCTGATTTGAATCGATCATGTGCCTGTCTGTAGGCAAGGAGAAATGTAATCTCCAGCTCCCAAACATTCAAAGTTCTGATCAGAACCAAGCAAAGCCACTGTTCCTCTCGACATTCACATCATAGCACTCACCTGTTCTTTCTTTACAAAATGGTCATTTCACTACCAGAGCTTTTAAAAAGAGATTCACTTTACTCTCAGTCTTTTTACATGACAGGCTTAAAAAAATAAAGTTTTCCATCCACCTTAGGGTTCTATAATGACCTTATAAACACTGATAATTAGCGAATCCCACCAATACACCCATTATTAAGGCTGTGTTTTTATCCCACAATCAACTACCTGCTCAAGGTGAGACACAATGTATGCGGAAAAGCTGGAAAACCACTTTGCATAGCAGATTAAAATGATCCATAATTTCCCTCACTAATAGTGTATCTTTGTAAGACTACATTGAAGTCACCCAAAAGCTAATCCAAAACAAATTTCTAGGGAAAAAAAAATGTAAGTAGGCTGCAGATCTAATTCTGCCAGCAGAGATGTATCACTCGGGAGCACTCTCCAGTTACTAATTTGGTAAAACAATTACCTGATTGAACTAAACTGAAATAATGTTGAAGCCATCAGTCATTACTGACAGAAATTCAATTCCTCAAGGTGCCCAGTGACCACAGCACCGATCTCGGAGGTAGAAACAAACACCATCCTAAATACAAGCAACTTACTGAAGTCATTACTTAGCATCACCACTGCTAATCCCCAAATGACTCAATAGCGGAGAATTTCTCAGGGTCACAGTGCTCATAATAAAGCCTTCAGAGGATTTTTGAAATATTTAAGCTCTTGTCAGCTTGTTGGTTTGTTTTTTAACGTTTTCCTGTCACAGGCTGTTACCCAAATCCCATCTAAGCAGGTTTCTGTAGGGAATCGAGCCCAGACAGGACACCGACACGGAATGAAGAAACATTGTAAAAACGCCGTAAAAGGGGAAGCTCAATATTTACTCCAGCTTCTTCTTCCTCCCAGAAAGTGACAAGTTCGAGACACCTGGTCCATTACAACAGCGCAGATGTCCGTGCCCTCATTACACATCAACAGAACTCCGGGAAGTCCCAAGCACCCAGAAATGCCCCAAAAGCCTCCCTAAACCACTCCAGTAGCAGAAAATCAGCTTTTCTCCTCTATTTCATATGACTACGCAACGCCGCCAATTCGTGTAACTCCCCTCTAATAAGCACACACACAAGTTTCGCTAATTCTCGCCGATTTACGTAACCGCTCGGGGCCACTTTTCGGAGCCGCCCTCAGAGCCGCGCCTCGCGCCCCTCCGCGCCCACCACTCACCTCAACTCCTTGGTGGGAAGGCCCGCGGTCTCCATGCCCGGGGTTCCCGCAGGGAAGCGCTGCCCGAGGGACAGGGAAGGGACCGGCGGAGCCGCCCTCGCTCCCCTCACACGGCCCGGCCCGGCCGAGGCCTCCGCGCCGCCCTCAGCGCCCTGCGCCCATCGCCGCGCGTGACGGGGGCGGGCACGCACCGCGCCAGGGCGCCCCCTCGCGGCCCGGAGGACCCACAGCACCTTCAGGATGGCACTGAGAACCCCCCCGCCCCAAAAAAACTCAAAAACCCCAAAACAAAGGAGTCGGAGGCCAGAGGCTCTGTCTAGTATTTTATTAGATTTCGTTTCCAATATGCCTGTATTGGAAGATTTAGGAGACAAAAAAGGCACAAACTCACATTTAAAGAAACGACGAAGATAATCTAACCCATTCTACAAAGTGTGTGTCGCCAAAGGAAAAGAGCACGGAGAACCCGTCGGGACGCGGCGGGATGAACCCAGAGGGGCTGCGGCATCTGAGGGGTGAGCAGCCCTGTCAGCAACCCAGCCTGTGCCAGGCTGAGGCGAGGGGGCTGCCCCTGGACCCCCAAACCCACCCGGCTTGGATGGGAGTGGCGATCCCAGCGCTTCCAGCCCCTCTGGATGGAGCCGATCCCGCCGGGAGCCCGCAGGTCCGGGGGTTCTCGCCAAAGCTGATGGAAAATACGGGCACGGGAACGCTGCGTGATCTTTGCTATGCTCACTAGCAGGAACCAAGCGTCGAGACTGAAGGGTCTTTACAAGATTTGTCTATCCAAAGGCTGAGGGATGCTTTCACTTAGGATCAAATTGGAAGGACAGAAAACAAAGGGCAGGGAGCAGAGGGGGAGTATTCAGGCTAAAGTTCCTGCAGTTCCCCCCAATCCCCGCTCCAAGTTTTTTCCACTAATCAGGAAAGCTTTGTGTAAAAGCTCTTACTCTGAAATCAGAGGATCAAAAAAGGATTGCAATGGTGGAATGTTACAATCTGCTTCCACGGCGATTAGTGCCATCAGATGGAAAGCCTCTTGGGTAACACAAACTGAAAGAACAAGTGTGCTATGTGTATTCTCAGGTTGCCCTCAAGTGTAAGAATCCCTCAAAATGTAACCAACAAACATGAACAGAAGTCAGTGCATAAATTCTCTGTTAAAAATACTTCAAACTGAAAGAACTCTTAACTGGGGCCTACACTCCTAGAATACTTCTGGAACAGCTATACAACATGTCATGAAACATCCTGGTCCCAAATAGCCTTAAAGATTAAAATTTAGTTTCTTTACCTATTTTACAATAAACTTGTTTTACTTCTGCCTGGTGAGATTGCTAAAACCCCTCAAACCCCACCCCAACCCCACAGAACCGTCTGAGGTCACTGAGAAGAGCCTGCCAGAGTTACTGGTACAATTCAGAGCTTATTGCACTTAGACATGAGTAAGGCAAAATAACAAACTAAAAATAAAGGGATAAACTGCCCCCTCCCCAGAAATCAAACTCCATCCTCTCCCTCCAGAGCATTCCCATCTTCCCTCACACTGGAAACCGCTCTGATCCCAGCACAGCCTTGTTCAGCAGGGCATGGGATCATTTCAGGATCTCCTGCTTGCAGGAGTGGGAAGGGCTGGAGGAGTCAGTGTATCACAGAATGCTAAAAAGACTCCTCAAAAGTGGTGATACACCCACAACTGTTTGACATACAAGATTTCATGTTAGTGCTGCCAAACACAGAAGTGGAAAATAAAGTTATTACTACTAGGGGAGGAAAAAAAAAATCAAACATTGGGCCTCAGGGATAAGCAAAGAAGTAGGATTTTTTTTCTCATATGTATTGAAGAAAGCAGAATTTCCTTGATTCTGTTCTGCTGAGTTGATTGTCTAAAGCTGATATCAACATAAGGATAGTTACAGTAAATATTTGAGTTCATTAAATAACGAGAGCTCTTTACATTAACAGTATCTTCTATGATTTATAATAACCAACAGATATCCTAGAAAACTGCAGGACTTTACAAGCTGCTTTTCTCACAGCACAAAAGGAGATATTTTAGTCAGTCTTGCAATGGGAAGAATATTATTGCTGAGCAGAACCACTGCCCCAGGCACCTGGATTAACCAGATGCCAAGACCTCACTTGCACACCAGCCTTTGCAACATCCCAATTTGTCCAGGGAGAATCACACCGTAATTATTACTCAAAACCATTCCAGCTTTGTAAGTTATGGGAAGTCTTAATAAATAAAGAACCAGGAAGTTGCAATGTATGTCAAGAAAGATTTTGTAAGACTGACACGCACAGCTGGAGGACAACAGAGCTACGTAGGGCCAGAGAGACCCCCTAAAATGGAAATTCAACATGCAAGTGCTGAAGGCCCTAGTGCAGGGCCTGACTGCAGCTTCTGGGCAGTCTTTAATCCATGTTTGTTAAAATAGAACAAAGTAATGCCCTGCAGAAGCCACAAATCCCAACTCATCACAAACCAAGAACTCTCTGCCTGCTCCTCACTTTGTAGTCAGGTTACCTGCCATTAAATATCTCCCTCTGGGAGCAAGGGTGAGAGCAGAACATTTCCTGGAAGAGTTTTGCACTTTTAAATACGGACAATTTCCCTCTCCAAACAGACATTCAAAGAACGGTGAAGGGCTGGGCAGAAACAAAGGTGGCAGTTTATCCCACTTGGAAAAAAAAACCAAAACAAAACAAAAACAAAATCAAGACAAAACAAAAAAAAAATTCTAAGTCACCACATCACAAGACTATTCGAGCTAAAAATGTCACTTGGAAATCAAACAGGGCCACATGGAAATTGGTCTGAACACAATGAAAAAAAGAGGAGGGAGGAGTTGTAAATACAGCGATCTCTAAGTCACACGGCCCCGAGGAGGAAACTCCCTGGGATGCACGTGCTAACATCGGAGTGCTTAGTACCAGACTGTCTATTTGCTCACAATATTAAGGGGCATCTAGAATTAGCTATGGGAGGTTTAAAATCGCCTGCCGGTTGGACAGAGAAAGGCTTGATCCAGAGATGGTCCGTCAGTCAAGGGTGTGGATTCCCTGGGCCTTCCTGACGACTGTCTTGCAAACTGGAACAAAGAGACAACAGGGAAACGGTTCAGGATGACTTTGGAAGAGCAGCGTGCCAAGGGAGCTGTCAGACAACCTTGAGAGAGCAAATGTGAGTCACATTTGCTGTCGCCAGGCAGACAATGCACGGTAACACTGCAGCACTGATCCACAGGAAGTGGGAGAGAGGAAAATCGAGTGGTTCTAGCTGCATTCCAAAGTTCAAAGGTTTCTATCAAAAGACAGCTCTTCAGACACTTCCTCACCTCGTGGTCCCCACTCACCACCAGCAGATAACAGAGGGCAAAAAGAGGTAAACAGTCAGGACTCCAGGAGGATGTGGTTCTGCCCCACCCCATTCCTTCCAAGGATAACTAGGATGGCATTTTACTGCCCTAATAACTTGCTCTTCCCAACATAAATGGACAATCCCTTCTTTTCTCCTTGCCTTCTTACTTCTCTAATACCATACCACATTTTTGTAGTGTCTAAGAAAAATTTGGCAAAAGCAGCCCCCAAATTGATGACATATTTAACAAATAGAAAGAAAACAAGTCAAAAGCTTTAAAACTGTCATTGCTGCTTCTCCTGCAATGACCAAGTGTTACTCCAAGCCTTGGCCCATTAGTAAATACTGCTAATGAGCAATGGAAAAATAAATTCCTCACAAATATGCTTGGAATGTTCAGTTTCTAACTGTATTCTAAATGTTTTCATGTCTAACTTACTTTTTTTGAGAATGACAAGTTCCTCTGCAAGTCATGGAAAGTAACATATGCATTACAGAAATAAGAATAGCAATAAAATCTACAGAATATTCTAACACATTTTTCTTACACTTTTCACTCAGACTTTTCTTTAGAATAGTTTTGAAACGAGGCAGTAAAACCTCCCTCATCAACCTGTCAGTGAAATGGCTTCACTATAAAAACAATCAATAGCACAGATTTGCCTGTCAGAAGCTAGGAACAGGATCATTTCTCACACAAATGTTGGGGGTTTTAAACCAAATAGAGCAATACAGAGTTTTGTCAAACCTCTTGATACCTACAGTGCACAAGGAAGGAGTCATATTAGTCATCTGCAGCCGACATTCCTTTCACGGGATCTTTTTCTCTCATCTGAAAGAGGAAACAGTGTTCAAGTGCTGATTCTCACGTGTGTTATCTCAAAATTTATCAGGATGGAACATCTCCTGTGTGTAAGACATGGATTATATCTCAGCACGTCAAGTCAGTGATTGTGAAATGCATATGCAGGCATCATTTCTGGTTAAGCTGTGGGTTGGCAGCAGATCTGGAACCATTATCCAAAGGGCAAGAGTATACATGAAACTATAATGAAATATCCTGAAGGGAGAGAAGGGTGCAGGGCAGGACACAAAACCATGGAACAAGGTTCTCATTATTACCAAACTTGTGTTTCTCAGACTAAGAATCCTGTTACATACCCCCACTACCTGCTTATGGTACTTAGAGCTAAAAAACCTTTTACTCAACAGGTTTCTGGCAACTGATGAGGACAAAATCGACCATTCAGCTTTGAGTAAAAGCAAACAGAAGATACTGAGGTAGTAAATGAATCATTGCCACTCAGCCCCTCATTACCTGTGGTTCAATACATTTACTGGCTCAACAACAAACAGGAGGAGAATTCCATAATGATTAGGAGGAGATGCCAGCACGATGGACTCATGGCCAATCATTCAAAGCACACTCAGCATGACCTAAATAGCAGGAGCACAATCCACACCGTGCCCTGACAATGCAGAAGCCTTTCCTCTCTGCTGTGCTGGAGAGAAGCAGCTTCTCACACAACCCACACCTGCCCTGCTTTGCCACTGACCTCATCCAGCTGTCTCTTGGTCTCCTCCTCCATCCTACGGATGTCCTCCATAGTCAGATCAACCCACTTATCAAGCCAGCAAAAGAGCTGCCGGTGGAAGTTTGTGAAGAGCCGCTTTTCTTGCTGCAAAAGGAGGAATAAAACACAAACCAGCTTAGTCACAGGGCAATTACCATGGAGCTCACGGCATTGTAACAATTTTCAGAGATGTGTACACTGAAGAATCAGCTCCCTCGCCCACCTTTCCATCTAGCTGCCACAATTGGAAACTGGAGATAGCTAATTTTTATTCTTTTATCAGAATATCTAATCTAGAGCCTTGAATCCCCAGAGAAATGCCTTTTTTTTTTCTCTACCAAACCTAGACAGCAGTCTGCACACTGCACTGAAAGAATTAATAAATTTCCTTTGATTTGACAGTATTGTTCTGACTGAATAAAATGCTCCAAGTTGGGTTTAGTTACAGCATGAAGGTTGGCCTGGAAGTGCAGAAAAAAGGAGAAACAGGTATTTTTAAAATCCTTAATTTGCTAAAAACTGGAACATAGGAAATGTAAAGGGCTGAGATGCATCTATCTTGGCTTTTTTTTTTTTTTCCTTTGCAGTGACCTAAAAAAAGGCCTTAATTTGTTTTTCACAGGTGAAAACCTTTCAGCAGAGGTGACTAATGTGCAAAAGCTACTCCAGGTTTGGAGCAATTTATTTCCACTTTATAAGAGATAACCTAGGCAAGGTTATATTAGACAGAGATATACAATGCCTCTTGGAAAGACCTCATTAAGGAAGGGCACTTCAATTTTACCAATTATGGTTTCATCTCTCATCAAATGCAGCTTGAATACTTTAAGTATCTACGGGCAAACCTGTAGATACTCATAAATAGAAAGGGATTGGAGACACTGCTTTATTCAGGGCTTTTGTTAGACGTATTTGAAATCCTGCAGCACCACGGTCATTCCCCCTTGGAGCTGTCTTTAGATTGTAACACCAGAGAATTGCTTTTGCAGAAGCAGCTCTGTGGTTTATCAATATTAACCACTGAGAAGTCTCTGGGATCTGAAAGCACAGGAGTTTTATGAAACAGCATTGCCTGGAAAACCACACACAGCCATTCCCAGGTGTAGCATCCTGCTGTAGCTCATGGGTTAGAGACTCTGCCACAAAAAAAAGCTCTTTTCAAGGTATCATTTATGTTTTAAGTTAATAAAGTTTCCCACCATCTGCTTATTTTTTAACACAGGTTTTTCAAGCAGCAGACTAGGAGAGGAAAATGTGATTAGAGCTCCAGGACTCGCCAAAAAGATCCTCAGCTGATCAAGATGAAATAGCTGGAGCCATCTCCACACAAAAATGGTTTGCCCCTACACAATGTAATTCCAGTATAAATGCATCACCTCATCACTCACAAATCAACAACCAAGTGACTTCAATTCTGACCTATTAAACAACACAAAACAGCCAATTTACCTTCACACATTAGAGTGAAAACGTTCAATAGCCAAGTCACAGAACAATCAGCCAGCCCTGCCCTTGGATTAGCAGCGAATTGAACCCAGCTTTAACTGACTGCAGAATTTCAGGCAGAGGCACTGCCTGTACAGCAGGTGGGTGATGATGAAACGTGCCCCATTCTCACATCTCTCCCCATCACAGAACTTACCTTCTGTATGAAGTTCTCCACTTTGTTTTGCAGACCCCACCACTTGAACTTGACTGTTACCAGCTTGTAAGCACACATGTATGGACAATCTGACTGCTTCCCCAGCTCCTTCTGCAAAAACACAAAGATATTCACGTTAAGCCTCTGTCTCCATCTCTTTCAGTACCATGAAATCTTCCCACAACTCCCCACAATCCTCTTGCATCCTAACACCTTTCTTACATTTTATTGACAAGTATTGTCACACCTTTGCTCACCCTTTTTCAAGGCAGGATGAAACTAGACCCTGGTTTCCTCCACAGGTGGCTTTCCCTCCATTCTGAGAACAGACTATTCCTTCCTCTCCTCTGTTTTCCACTTTTTCTTCCATTAAAATTATGTCTTTCAGTGTCTTCACTGTTATACCACGGCTACTTTGCTTCCTTAAAAGTCTCTTGATAAAGTCCCTATCTAAAACATTTTGGAATTAGATTATATCATCTGAGTCACGATTATAAAGCCTTAAAGAAAAATCCATAAGGTTTCCTATTTCCTATTACAGGAGCCATAACCACTCTTCCCAAGTGAATCACATCAACCTCAGCTTCTGCCAAGTTTGTCTGCTAGAAATCAGAGCTGCACATCAGTAGCTCCCCAAATCCCACTGAGGGTCCCTTTTAAAGACTGGTATTATATCTGTAGTTGTAATGTCTTTAGATTCCAAGGATTTCAGTGAAAGGTTAAACACTGCTAGTCATTATTCAGCTATCTCATACTTGAATTCCCTTGGGTTAACCCTTGGGCTGAGCACCAGACAGCTCTGGAGATTTCCTGGAACTCATTCTTTTTGTACCAAGCTCATTCTTTTAAAATCAGAACAGAATCAGTGCTGAGTTCTGCATTTCCTTCTGCAGAGGGGATTCCAGTGTTTTCCAGATGTACCTTTGGCTCCAAACCCCAGTATCTGTCCTGACACAGTTCCTGAACTCATCAATACAAACCTTCCAGTTGGGACCCAGAGGTCCACGTCCAGTCTTGACAGATTTAAACCTTGCTGGATCTTCTTCTGCTTTGTAATCCTATTGGACAGACACAAAGATTAAACACAAATTATTCTACTGCTACCCAAAGATTAAACACAAATTATTCTACTGCTACCCAGCTGTTCTCTCACAAAAAAAGATTTATTTGCCTGGGCCAAGACTAACCTTTGCCTTCTCAAGAACTACTCTTTTCAGACCTCAACAATAGGTCAGACACTCTCCAAGGAAATGTATCCCCCCACTGTGTTGTGTCCTAGACCTATGAAGAAGTGATAACAAGCTGATATGACCTTTGTAAGGCTATCAGAGGGTCTGTAGGATATGTTTCCTGTAACCACTTGTCTTTGGGAGCTCAACACTGCTGCTACAGAAAGCAGCTGTGCTATCTAGGATTTTTCATAGTACTATATCAGTGTGATGCTCACATGCTGCTCACTAGAAGAAAAGTGCAGTCAGACTCACAGTACTACCATGGAAATGGCATCAAATACTGTTTGAAAGTCAGGAAACTCAACCAACATTCCATTTTTATACATTTGATTTTTTTTTCTTCTCCAGTAAAGAAACACCCCTTTATTTCTCACAGTAACTGGAGTGGTTCTTAGAACCAAGTGCTGGCTACATCATTTCCAGATACACTTGTGAAGCCCTGGGTCAGTATCAAAAACGGGGAAGTTTAGGAGAGATCCTGTATGGAAAGGGAAGTGCCATTTCCTGCTATTCAGGCACTGCTGTAGAAATACACTGTTACATCCAGAGGCAACACATTTTACAGGCAGAGCTGACACAGTTTCTAAAAGAGCTTTTCCTCCGGCTTGCACAAGCTGTTTTAAGGAACGCCTTTCCTCCCCTGTCCATCCTCTCCTTGTCCCGCTGCCTGTGGCCATCCCTGGCAGCTCAGTTTGTCCATGATCCCCTCTTTTAGCACAAGGCCTCTCCCCCAGGGAGCTGTTACCCACCTACCATACCTTGGGGAGTACTTGGCTCCGATCAGCAATGTCTATATAAATGGCTTCTACACTCTTCCATACCTCTGGCTCCAGTTTATGGACCTGCAGGGAAACAACAACACTCAAGGAGCTGCTTCAGTGACAGAACATTCCAAGTCTAAGAAAATATAAAGCCAGATGGAAATGCAGACACCCAGTGCTCCCCTTCCCACCTACAGAGAGGCAAACACACAATGGCAGAGTTTTTAAAGAAGCAAAGGTGCTCACACAGAACATGTGTTTGTGGGTCAATTTTATTCAGTTGATGTGGGAAGCCAAGAAGGGAGTCTGCCTTGGTGGTGAGACAAACATTTGAAATGTAGGAACACAGTGAATAGACAGCTTCACACAGCACTTCTCTAACCCAGGCACTGTGACATTAAAGAGATGAGTAAAACACACGACACAAGTACTTACATTCTCTTGTGTTCCAAGATCTGATTTATGCCAGGTTTCAATTTTGATCAGGAAGTCATCCTTCATATATTCATTCTGTTATCAAAATAAAGCTTCTTGTTATTCTAGGATATATAATTTGTCTTCTTATTACACAGATAAGTATTAGGAGAGTCAACTCAAAGAACTGAATAATTCAAAGAATAAACTCTATTTGACTGAGGTCTGATTTAGGGAATATCAGAAGTATTTGTAACCAGATCACCACTTCCAGCAAAATTGATTGATCATTAATTACTTAAGATTAAATAAACCACAAGCTGTTCACAAAAAAAACCCCATAAGTTCTATTGTTTCAGTGAAACATTTGGAGTTTATAAACAGCTTTTTCTTTAAAGGACAATATCTGCCACTCTGTTTAGAGTTTAGAAGGGGTAACATAAGTTAGCTAAGCAGAAATTGTCTTTCCACAGAGATTATTGATCTAGCACTGAGTACATATTTTGATGCAACTCTTCAAATTAATAACAGTATTAAACTGATGTGCTGAGAGCTTCTGACACTGAAAGGGAAGGGACAAGAAGCACAGTTCTGTCAAGTAAGCAAAAAACTTTCCATTTCTCACGATTACTGTGAGCAGCAAAGGGCTCCCAAAGGTAACCCTATCCTCCCTCAGGGGAGCAGAAACAAAAGCACAGGCCAGTGAAACACTCAGCACGTAGAAAGGAAATACCAAATTCACAAGAGATTAATCAAGGGGACAGCATGGCAGGAGTTAACTGGCTTTTACTCAGTTTACCCAGGCAGGGGCTTGCTCCCATTTGTAAAGCTGAGCTTTGCTGAGCACAGACAGATCTCTGTCCATGGTCACAAGGATACACCACACTTGCTAAGGGCAATTAATCTATGTGATCTTACAATGATAAAAGCTAAAGTGCCTTTAGATCAGGTTAAAGAGCTTCTTCTACCCAGAACACTTCATTTCAGACATTATTCCACAGATTAGCAGTAAAAGCAGTACTTACTGTAATAACTGGTCCAAGAAATCAACACATGGAAAGAAAGAGACACAGTACTTTAGTGAGAAAAGACTGTAGAGCAACCATTGCCCTCCTCCCCTCAGCCAAACAGGGACAGCTTCAACTTCCCAGGTACCTCTGAGAGAAAAGACATGGAAGTTGATAAAACCCAGCTAACTTCACCCAGTTCTCTGGAAATTCTCAGACTGGGAGAAACCCAGAGGAGCAGCAATTAATTATGCACTGCCACTTGTGCTCCCTGGCCTGCAGCCAGCTGGATGAGAAGATGGAGTAAGTATGTTCAGCTGACAGCATTTTACCAATCCTTTCTCAGCTTGCAGATAAGGAATCTCTCCGTAGTTCCAAAGGAAACCCACGCTGGATTTCAGGCCAGTGCAGCCCAGCCTGGAGTAACCAGACCCTCTGCATCTCTGCTGCTGGTGGTAACTGAACCCCCTGGACACCCAGGCTCAATTATTCAACACAGAAAAGCAATTAAAGATCCTGTAACAGTCAGCATCTGCTCTACCTGAGAAATTCTACTCAAGCAGAAGGAAGGCTGAAGTTGGAGGTGAAGTTCTCTGGTCTGTTCTGAAGTCTAACATCAGGGCTTGATTAAGAAGCAATTTGGTTTTAAAGGTGTTGTAACAATTTTTGAGTTTCCAAGCCAGCATTCTGGATACAGTTACCATCCCAAATCACCTATCATGCACATCCAGCAGCCTTAATTACCTACTGCTGGGCTTGGACTCTTCTAAACCCATAGCATGTGAAAATTGCTTTTTACAGCAATTTTACAGAAAGCCAATTATTTAGACTGACATGTTGGGCTGGAAGGAGAGCACAAGGCAGAGCTGAGGCTAGTTTTTCAAAAGCTGAACTTCATCTCAAAGAACACTTCATTATTTCTACAAGAAGGAAATGATGTTTTGTTTGGTTGGTTTTTTTTTTTCCCTGCTAGTCTCAACAAAATACTGAATAAACCAGCAATAATTATAAACCAGGGCCTTTCCACTTAGCCATGACTGTGTGCTGTGACTATGCAGCTGCCTCAAAACAGGTTCCTTCACCTCCTTAACTTCTTCCCTGTGGGGAAGATTCCTCATTTGTAAAGAAACAAATTAATCTCTTCAGAAATGTCCACTCAAACTTCAGTGCTCAGCTTGCTACAAATTAGGACCTGCTTCTTGAGGCATTACAGCAGCAACTCCTACACGTTTCAACTGCACTTATAACTTCTCAGTTTCTTGACATTTGGCCACAGGCCATGGTTACACTCAGAGTGGAACACACATCAAATTGCTTTTCTAAAAACATTTAAGCAACATTAATATTTAAGTCAGGCTGCAGAGAAGAACACTGTTCCCCTTGGCACCAGCCCACAGGTACAACTATTAGACAATCCTCATTTCATTGTTACTGCAGAAGTTGTGAAAGCATACAATAACAACAACTTCACTTACAGTTTATACTCTCAAAGGACCTAAGCAAGGCTTCCATTCAAAGCACATAAAAACAACATATTACAGCACAAAGAAGTGTGCAGAACTGCAGGAAGTTATAAGCTAGGCATTTAAATTCCCTCAATCTCCAGTACTACTTTGAAAATGGCCCATAATATGCATATTAATTGAGCTTCTCAGATGAGATATAGGGAAATGTAAGAAGGATGAACTCATATAATTTAAAAAAAAAATACCACGAGGCACAATTAAGTAAAAGCACTGCTTTATTCCAGTTTAGAAGGCTCTGTGAACAAGCAAGCTGTGCCTCAGGGACAGCACAGCAACACCACCTCAGACAGGAGGGCACAGGCAGAAGCACCAGCAACTCCTACACTCAGGTTCAGCTCCTGCTGCGAACCTGCCTCTTAAATTTCAGATTCTAGTTGTAGGGCTGAAAGCCTGGCTGCTCTAAGCCAGCACAGCATTTTCTGCTGCCCAAAGATTCACAGCAGGGCATCCAAGCCTCCTCACATCTGACCAAAACATCTGAGAGCATCCAAAGGAAAATGGGAATGCCCAAGGCAGCCCCACAACACATCCAGGGGCCCTCACATCCAAGGGTTCTCTCTCACATCCAAGGGTTCTCCCCTCCTGCCCAATCCCAGCCAAGAGGTTTCAGCAACTTTTCCAAGCTCCTCTTGCCTCATGTCAGGCTGGCAGATTCTCTAAACAGATTTATCAGCCTCCGCATCAAAGCTGCCTTCTGCTCCAACCCCCACAACAAAGCACTTTTTATCTCATATTATGTTGCTGTTTATTACAGTTGAGTGGGGTTTTTTTCTGGGCTTTGATATCATTTCTAGTTTATCAAAATCTGAAGTTTTTTTGATTGTGTTGAAAAGCCTTGTACTTGATTTTACTATCCCATGTTTTCCATTTCAGTAGAATTTTATTAGTGTGTACCTGAGGTATAAGCAGCTTAAGAAGAATAAAAGAAGTAATTTCATATCTTTGTTTCAGAAATTGATGAAGAAGGAAAAGGAGGTGGAGGATAAAGCCAGGCATTTAAATCAGCTCAGTGGGCTTAATATGGAAATAAGCTAGACATTTACTAACTAATTTAAGTAATATCCAGCAAGAAAAGTGCATAAAACTTAGGCTGCAAACAACTTTGTTTCCACATCTTCTGTGAGACATTAAAAATTTATTCTAAAGTTGATGGCAGTATCTGAATTTTGTATTTGAAATATCCATTCCACTAGACTGTTGCATATAATTTCACAGAAGTAAAAGTAACATTATCCTCTCCCACTGCAGAGCTTTTTCCTTCTTTTAAAACACTTAATTTAAAATTCATTTAAGTAAATTGTCCAAAAAAGGGGGATTTTATATATTGAGTTTTAAGAACAGTTGGAATTTTTAAGTGTCTCGTTCCCATAGCAACTGTACCACTACCAACTAGCAGAAAATGTGTCCTTCAGAGATACAAACAGCATAAAATGCTGCCAAAACCACAACATAACTTTGGAGGCAAAGTCAAATTTTCAGTTTACAGCAGTGAAGACCAGAGTGTTAAACACCATGGCTGGTAACTTCAGTAAGTAAATACTAACCACTCCTGTAGAAAATGGGTTTGACATTATTTCAGCACTTTACACAGCTCCCAGAGCCTCACCCCTGCCTTTACAGATGGATTCACTTCAAGTGCAGCATTCTCTGTTCAACCCTCACTGACCTCAGCTCCTGCAAGTGAGCAAATACCCATCACTAAACACTTGTTCCCTTCACCTGCACTAAGCAAGAAGCAGCTGAGATCTGCCCTGTTCCCCTCTTGCATATTCCACCTTTTCCCACCTGGCTGTGCTCCACTTAAGCACATAAAATCACCCCTCGTGTATTTATTCCATCAGTGTTACACAGCCATTCCTTTAGGAAGACTAACAGATATTTCTTGGTCTGTTCTTTTCCTCTCGTAGAGGCAGGTCACTCATTAGCAGCACATCAGACAAGGGTGGTTCTTTTAAGTCCTCAGCACTGTATTTTGCTTTTCCTGACCACACAAAGGGCTTAGAGAAATCCAAGACTTAAGAGCTGAAACAGCTTCTCTACTGGTTGCATCTTTCCTTATACCCTCCCCTACCTTTTCCCCCTGCTCCCAGAAAACAAAACGGGAGAATCCAGAGTCCTTCCCCAGGCACTCACCAGTTCTGCAGTAGGGATAGGCATTCCATGCTTTTTCATGGATATTCAGAGCTCCTTCAGGGGCCAGCATTCTCACAAATGTTGGCACTTTGCTGCAGAATTTGGAAATAGGAAGAAAGACATTGATAAGAACTACATGGAATGAGAACTGGGACAGGCAGGACATCACTAGAATGCAAACACTAGAGATTTGCACAGTTCTGGAATCGGTAGGGCTCTTCCCAACTCCATTCTGTTTTCCAGAAATACTGAATCAGACATGTTAATATAAATCTTCTTTATGTTAATGCAAGATAAAACAAATGCTGAAACCTGCTGAAAGCAGGTTGAAATCTAAGAAGTGGTTTGCTCTTTAGCCAAATTCAGGTATGAAAATACTGGGTGGCAGGATCAGACTTGCTTTGAAAAGCTCAAAGCCAGATTTTCTTGGGCCAACAGCCACGTTTACAGGAGAGGGTAGGTGTCAGGTGCTGTTACACTCCTGCCTTACCTCTGCATCTTTCAGCCTTTACATAATCTGTAATTTACAGTTGCTGCAACCCTACTGTATCTTCCTGTGGCTCCTATTGCCCAGCTCTGGGAATGAAGTGGTTCCCATACCTCTGTAAGTGGTAGATCTTGTGTGTGTACTGCCCACGCTCTCCATCTCTCTCGTAGGGTTCATTGACCAGGACTTCCACTCCTTCACCTCCACCAGTTTCATTTTTACTGGCTTCTGCCACAGAATACAGCTGCCCCACTTGGTACTGGAGAAGTTAAAGACACGTTATTACCATGGATATAATTCAGCTGAAGTAATAACTTTGCCAGAAGAAGCCAAGGACAAATTTATTACCCGAGGAGAGGACAGAGAAAAGGACATCCACTTATATGGGCAGATAGGCAGCTCATTTAATTTCATTTGAGATAGAAAGCTTGAGTGGTAGTTAGGAGGAAAGCACTGCCAGTAAGAGTTACCTTTAACCCTTCAATCTCAAGCTCCAAACCAACACAGAATCAGGAGCAAGCAGCAAAGATGAAAGGAACATCAGAAAGTAAGAAAACAGAGATGACCCCAGCCATATTACAGTGAAATCCACTGGGTTTCACTCTTTTTGGCACAGAGCTGTCCCAAAAAATTGAGAATAAGGCATTGCCAGTCCTGAATCAATAAGCACCCAGTGCTGCATCCAGAAGAGTCCCAAAGAAATTCACATTAAGCTTTTTTTAAAAAAGGCAGGGCAAGGGTGAAAGGAGTGAAAAACTTCATAAGGGAGACAGAAGATAAAGGGTAATTGCACCACCTGATTTAAGTGCTTCAAGAAACAAACTTGTTTAATGGGCACAGCTTAGGAGCCCTGAGGGTCAAAGATGAGCACCCCCCAGGTGCAGTTCAAACAACTGAGTATGAAGCCTGAAGTAAAGAGGACATTTTCATTCTGAACACTTTATCTAATGAAATAACTGAGCCAGTGTCCCAAATGGCCAGTTGATCTATGTTGTCACTGCTCCCACTATTATTTTTCCTATTATCTGTGGTCTGGATTGTGTTGTTTTTTGTCCTGTATCACACTTCCTCATAGCCACAAGCTTAAACCACTACCAGGGAGAGCACAGAATTTCAACACACAGTAAAATTCTTACCCTAAAATCATTTCTGTCTCTTACAGACATTCACTTGGCAGCATTACTTCCCAGAAATCACTTAAAGTACTCAGTACTGCACAATTTCTTTCATAACAGGCATTCACAAATGTTTCCAAGGGCAGAGCAGAGGAAAAAAAACCAAGAAAATGAATAGAAGAGAACATTCTCCTCTGCAGAAGATGTAAAGATTAATACACTCTTGCCTCTTGTAGCTGGAAAAGGGGATGTAGAGCTCAAAAGAAACATGATCAAATTAAGGAAATTCACATAGATCTCTCCAAGGCAAAGTTAGATGAGCAAAGTTTGAGGATGAAGACGCTAAACACTGCGTTAGAAGGAAGAGCTCTAACTTAGCAGAGTTAAGTCTTCAGAACTCTCAAGTGAGCAAAACAGCAACTGTTGCCAAAAGCAACCAGTACAGGGAGGCAATCTGAAAGGGTAAACCACGAAGTGTTTGGCACCAGAAGTGCAACGATTTAAAAAAAAAAAATAAAACAAAAAAAAACACAAATAAAACAAAACAACCAACACTCCCCCCCCCTCCCAAATTCCATAACATAACTCCAAAGCAATGCAACACTGTTCAGGCCATCTCCCTTTTGCAAAGCATAAGGCTCTGCATCAGAAACAGGAATAGCACTTCTGAAACCCAGCCTGGAAAAGTGGAATACTGCTCAGAGCTGAGAACCCAGAAATACTTCACTGGGCTGGAACATCTTCTGCAAGGAAAGAAGATTTCTACACTTGTTAAATTTTGTTGTCAGAATATCCAAAATAACAACAGTACCCAAAGCTCTCTGGTACTTTGTGCCATCTGGTGCCAACAAAGGCCAAGGAAATATTTATTCCTGCTGGAAGAATAGATGGAAGCCAGAGTAACAAGGCTAGGTGTCCTGGTCTCAGCTAATGTGGGGCAAAACAAAAATTAGACCATTTTTAAGGTTGGAGCAGCAGCTCTGCTGGATCTCTCCAGAAGATCCTGGCCCAGGTTACCTGAGCAGCCCTCACTTGGCTGGACAGTTCCTGCACTGTCACAGGAGGTTGGGTTTCAGTCTGGATTTTGGGCTGCAATACAAGTCTCTGACTTGTGACATTTCATACACCACACTGCTTTCCTTCTGGCTCCCTACATATGAGCCACACAAAGCAGAACACTCACCTCCCTCCAGAAGAGCAAAATATGAGAGTTGTGAAACCTTAGAAGCAAAGTTGCTTTAGCAGAGTAATAGCCACATAAACACTCATGGAACAGAGTTTATTATGAGTTTGGTAACTACAGGATTACAGGGGAGGACTGAATGGCTTTGACTGCTTTGCAGCAAGTTCCAGGACAGAGCTCCAGGAGCACAAACTAATTCCTCTTAGTAACAGCCTCTCATTCATTCCTTCTCCTTTTCAAATACTGGGGTCAAAGTTCAGACACTAAGAAGATAAACCCCTTGGTTTAACATCTTCACCACTTAAACTCCCCTGCTATTTCTGAGCCTTTAATCACATTGATAAGAGAGGAAAAGACCCAAATAAAACTGTCTCAATGAGCAAATCCCACATAATTCTCCCTGCAAAGGTAAACAGAAAAAAAGATATTGGCTCTATGAATCTGGACTCCAGACAGACCTGAGAGCTCCATAAAACTCCCCTTTCTGCAGGAAGTCATCCCTCTTACTCTGTGCCAAACACCTCTTACACAGCTGAGAGAACATCTTCATTGCACCAAATTTCCTCCAGCAGGCCTGATCTCAACAAAACCATCTTCAAGAGCAGTTGTTTTCCTGAAAGCCGCTTTGAAGGCAATTAATAAGATTCCTGTGTGTTTGGCAAGCTCCTCGCCATGTGAAAGGAACAAAGAGGCAGCACAGAATGTGTACACACAGCTCTAATCCATACCAGCACTTCAGTGGCAGCTGGCAGAGACACCCACACGGGTCCACACATCCTCCCCAAGCTGGCACCTGATGCTGGTCAGGGAATGGGAGCAAAGCCTGGCACCCAACACTCAACAATGAGATTCCCTTTGCTCCCCACAGTGGGACAAGGGATAAACCAACAGCAGGGCAGCTTGCAGCCTGCACTTGAGCAGGACCACATTTTGGCAGGGTTTCCATGTAGAAGACAGACTGCTACAGTCTAACTCCTACATGCCAGCTTTTCGAGTTTTAGTCATCGCCAGGGCTTCTCTTGCACTGTTTGGTTCCCATCTTGGCTAACTAAGCAGCGCTGAGCTCTGTGTTGATTAAGTCACAGCTCCCTAATGCTTTCCTGATCACTAGTTTTTCTCTTGAATTCTATACTATTGGTTAACATCCATTTGCTAAGGGTGGAGGCTGAACACAGAATCCCTGGCATATCACAGAACATCACAGAAGACTCCCTCAACCCTTTCATAATGTCTCAAAGTTACAATTAATTTCATTCCCTATCTTACACACTAGCATCAGATTTTGGCCAACAATTTGCATGCAGAAAGTGTGAACTCTTAAGCCTTTTGAGCAAAAATCGACCCTATAAAAATGAAATCAGAAGTCCTCCTGCTTGCCAGAGATGCTTCATGAGCAGCTACACAGTCAAAAGCAGTAACAAGTCTCCAGAGCCCTATTTAAGAGTTTTGTACACAAGGAAATCCTTGAAAGCAATGAAGGTTTAACAGCTGGTTTGTAAAACAGACAGCAGTGCAGTGACCAAGTGATTCACAGATGTGTCAGCATCTTTGCACACAGGAAGGGGGATGAGGCAATAAACAACAGCAGTCATCCTCTGAGTCAATATTGGAAATAACCTTTCTTCTTAAGCACACCCAGGTACATAGGCAAAACGAAGTGAACTTTAGAACCTCTGTGCTCAGGGAATCTGCACTATCACAGGAAACATCAGACCTTGGGAAAGGACATCACTCGTGGGACACAGTGACAATGTACAAGTCTGGGGAGAAATTCGATTTGGTCAGGTTGGGGGTTTCTTCACAAGGCAAGCTCTGGATCCAGAGCAGAAAATACACCTCCTGAAACAGATAATCCCAGGGCACCCACAGACAAGGAGGTTGCCAGAGACTGACAGATTTATCTACAGCCCAAACCCTCAGTTTTTCACACAGGCAGTTTAAACACAAGGCTCTGAACAGCCAGGGAGGGACGAGAGCACAGCCAGGGACTCGCTTTAACTGGATGAAGGCTAATCCCAGTATCAGAGAACTTAGGAAAACCCTGTGTTGGGTTCCATCCAGTCTAATGCCCTCAAAGGAACAATCTGTATGCTGATGCTTTGACTTTCTATTTACACAGCTTGGTAGCAAGGAGCCATATCACTACAAGGCAGGGTTCCTGTTATTCAGGAAGGTCCTTTCTGTCCATTGAGCTCAAGTAATTTGCCATTTACCCACAGCTTTCTGTAACCTGCAAGTTTGCATCTTCTGCTTACTTGATAAAGCTGATCATGTTACTCCTTCCTTTGGCAAGCACTTGCTCTTGTAAGTGGCACTCAGACACCATAAAAGATCCAAACTTCCCTAATCTCATACTTCAGTCTGACTTCTGTTAAAACTGCTTGAAGCAGATTCAAGCAGAAAGCATAAAAGCTACAGGTAGGGAGCAAGCAGCAGACAGAACTTCTGGCATTAACAGCCTTGTTCTTGCACTAACATAGAACACAGATCCAAACCCAATCTCTGATCAGAGGGCTGGGCTTTCTGTCAGCATCTGATACTTGTCACAGCAGACTGAGCCACAGGAACAAGGAACTCCACTAAGACACTGCTTTTGTTTTACTAACCAGTCTGATGGCTGCAGGAATGCACTACATGAAGTTCTGAACTGTGTTCTGTCAAAAAAGAGTGAGAGTTATAAAAGGGATGTGCTTTAAAAAGTGCTACCATGAGCCAGCCCACCACTGTCTACGCCACAGTAGCTGCTATATTCAGAGGAAAGAAAAATGAACAAGAGTGCTGTTATCACAGCTCTCCCTAAGAGTTAGAACAAGGCCTTGATCAGAGTTCACAAACCCAAGGGTTATAGCCAAGGATCACAACAGAAAAATAAAACACATCCAGAAGAAGGAATCTGCTTTGGAAGTGCTATTGACTCAGTCATTTCAATTTCTACCTTGTTAGTATAAAGATTAAAAAATTCCAAACGTTTATATGGTTAGATTTTCTGCAAGAATGGTGTTCAAGGCAGGGAGGAGGAAGGAAAGGCAAGCTGTAAATCAGAGGAAACAGGAGGGAAACAGCCCCAGAGTCTGCATAGCTATTCCATAGTCTGTTTGGTGATGAAAATCACCCTGTTCAAAAGAAACCACATTTCTTGTCTCAATTCAGCTTTATCTAAACAAAAAGAAAATTTTCTGTATGTAAGATGTAAACAGAACAGGTCTTAAAAAGTCCTTTTGCTATATGAGCTTCCTAAGTCACAAGTAATTCTTGATCTTTGCCTAAGAGTTTAAAACAAAAGAGTTCCAGCAAAACACAGTTTAAAAGGTGACTTGAATTTGTATTAAAGCTTCCCCTTCACGGTAAAAAAAATACAAAAGAACAATAGTACTAATCAAAAGGAAAACTGCACTTGAAAACAGCCTGACAACTCAAGATTTATAATCAGCATATCTGAAAGTATTTTGTAAGAGAGATGATTGGCACCCTCAGACTTAATACAACTATTTGGTCAAAATGATGGTGAGTGAGTAACAGCTCACAGGGGCTCCTGAAGACAGCTTGCATTTTCCAGTTTTTGTTCATGTTTTGATCACAGGTTTATTTACAGTCCTACAGCAAGGAAGCAAGATGCAAAGAACTCACCTCCTCCACAGACACGGGCAGGATAACGCGGCTGGAAGGGAACACAGAGACACAAATTAGCAAACAGCCCTGCAGCCCCAAAATCCCCACAATCCTCCTGCACAGCTCTCCTCTCCCCCCAGAATTCCAGCATCCACCCAGTGCTCCTTAGGCCAAAGACTACTTATATAACAACCTCAAAGAGAACCAATACATGATAGAGCATTAATTGCAACCCTCTCTTAAAACTCTGCAATTCAACTGGTGATACCTGCACTGACCTACAAACCTACACAGCATCAGCACAGTGGTGATCCCTCTCACTCCACCCTTTCAGCAATCCCAATTTATTCCTTATCAAGCTGCTGGGGAGGTTTCTGTGGGCCTCAGCAATTCTGCAGAGATCTGCAATAGCCACAAGGCACTGCACGATTTGCTCACATGTCCCAAAGCAGCAGGAAACAGCAGAGGAAAGGCTTTCTCTGAGCTTGCTGCAAAGAAAGGTGCTGCCACTGCTTTAAAGAGGTTTTTTTTTTTTTTTTCAGTTGTGGTTTCCTGAATGCTTCTGAGAATCAACTGACTGGACAACACAGCAAAAACTGCCTGAAGTCACAGATTTTTTGGAAAAGAATCACTTTAAAGCTGACAGAAATACATGCTTGTTAAGATCGTCTCCAAAACTGGATCTGTGTTTGACTTCTGGTTTCAGCAAGGATGATGCTGAACAAGGAACCAAAGAAAGAGACAGACAGGAAATGGATATGCCTGCCATGGGCAGAAGAATTCCCAATTCCTTGGGAATTAATCTCAAAGAAACTAGGACACAATCAGGAAAAAAAGCCCTCTGTATTAATAAACAGATTTTGAAAAACCAATAGTGGTGAAAATAGAATTTTTTTTGCACTTTACCAAAAGAACAAACTGCAATAGGGGCAAAAGATTAGAGATTATGCAAGATTACTTGTGACACCAACACTTTATGCTGACTGCAAAGTACTGCAGAAATAACTACTGAGAACTGCGAATGAAGTACAGTGTCAATAAAAAAAAAAAAAATGCACTATAGGCATTTGTGTTCATTGAACACACAAGGTTAATGAGCCCTAAGTTAGTTATTGCCAATATCTTGTGCCTTTATGGAAAAGCAGCAGGAAACATCAGTTCAGTGGCAGTTCAAAAAGTAAATCCAATATTAGAAACTGAGACAGCACACAGATACACACAGAGAAAAGACAATTATGTCACTAGAATCTCCCATGTATCAACATCTTGAATATTGCACACAGTCCTGGTCACCTGATTACAAAGAGGATACAGAACAAGGGAAGAAAGTCTAAAAAGATGATTTGAGATGGGGAAAAGCTTCTGTGTGAGAAGAACAAGTTAAGACTTGGCCTTTCCTGAGAGAAAAACCAGCTAAAAGACTCAAGTATGGAAGAGTTTTAGAGATCATAAATGATACAAAAAAGTGAATGGAGAAGGAACAGAGACTGTTTTAAAACAGAACAATCATTAGGCAACAAATTTCAGACCAAATCACGTGTGCTTCTTTACATCATGTCTACTGAAGACATGGCATTCCTTGCCAACCATAGGAAGTAAAAGCAATTTTTAAATGGGATTTGATCAATTCATGGAAATCCATGGGCCACTTGTTGGTGGGATACAGTGAATTATAATTGTTTTAATCACTGTTACATATTTTTCCTGAAAATACCTGCTGAAAGGCAAGAAGGAAGAGGACCAACACCAGTATGGTGTAAGGGAGGATTAAAAAAAAAAAAAGGAAAGGGATTTTCACAGGTAGACTTTGCCACTGAGCATGATCATGGGTTAGTTAACTGGATAAAAGTGCAGTAAGAATGAAAAGAGGGGCTGGATGATAAATTTAAGTGAAAGATCACGAAACAGATAAGAAACAATTTCTTTGGAATGGAAACATTTCTCTTCAGAAAACCTGGTGTAAAACATTGCTGTAAGCGAATGAAATTCCATTTAGGAAACCAGAGGACACTGAATCTGAATTAATATCTTAAAGTTCAGTGGAGAAGCAGAAACAGAAACAAGATCAGTGGTTTACAGCTTGTTTAGCCCAGCAAATCAAGAAAAGTGGGGGTGAAAACAACTTACAGGTAGTCAAGTAGTAAAGGAGGAGGAGGGAAGACTCCTCAAGAGGATCCTGAGGAAAAGCTTTGCAGGAGCAGCAACGGGAACAAAGATTCCTAACTTTAGGACAGAACTTGCTCAATTTATGAGAAATTACATGATGTGGTTGGCTTGGAAATGGTGAGGAACATTTAAGATCCCTGTTAGATTAAAATCTGCCTCAAATGACAGCGAAGGGAAGTACAGCAGCAGGGAAGGTCGGTGGCATTATCGTCACTTCACAGGAAAGGGAACTGAGTCTCCACACTCTGATTCTCCTCAAGGTCTTCCGAGGCAGTTTAAATCAAAATAAGGACAGCAAGCAAGACTCCAGCCAGCACTTACCAACCCTGACACAAAAAAATGCAAACAAATGAAGGAAATGCATGCAGCTTATCTGCAGCATGGATGGATAGAAATGCAAGATAAGTCTGAAAATCTGACAGGACATCAAATGAAAGCGTTAAAAGTCATAACTGCATAACCATCAGGACAAGAAGCTGTAGAGAAATTATGATACAGACTTGTCTGATAATAAAAAAGTGACATCAGGTTTTGGTTATATTGCTCTATTTCTGTATCAGCTCCTAAAATACTTACAGGGCACATAATAAAACCCATCTGATTTACTAGGGAGAGTGTGACAAGGGGTCATTGAGATGGAAGAATAATCTGCTCAGATGAGATGGAGTTACAGATCATTTAGGTTTTTACCATCTATGGTAGGAAGGCAGTAATTACCTGCATGAAACCAGAACTAACATAAGCAACAGCAAAACAGTAACAGCAAAGCACTTCAAATAGCCAGCTCACACCAAAACAAGTGGTTTCAACATGCCTTAAACAACTGCTTCCTGGAACATGAGATTTCATCAAAAACCATCTCAAATAGGATGAAAATTGGGCAACTTCGATGTACAACATCCAGAAAATTTAAATCTGAGCCAATACAGTGACACAACTCAGAATGTGCAACTGTTAGTGGTGGCTGGGAATCTCAGAAAGTCAAAAATAAATGTTCACTTGGAAAGTCCAGTAGCAACCTTGACTGTCCTTAGAGCCACATATGTCTTACTAAGGGCAAAACAAATGGAAGAAAAGAAACAGTATAATGGCAACACTAAAAAGGTTTAGTGTTCCTTTTGAAAATACAAATGGAAATCTGTAAAAGGAAAGCAATGTAGTAATTCTGGTCTTTTAACCTTTACTCTTAACATTTACACTTCCCACCTCGTTTCTGAAACAGGCAGTGTGAAAGACCAGCAGGCATGCTGATATGGTGAGGTAAATAACATTGAGTAAAACGACTTTTGGAAGTGATAGTCACGAAAATGAACTGCTCATACTGTCAGAAATCTGAAAATTCAAAGTATATATGTTCTCACCTTTACAGCACAGCTCACTGATAATGAGCTTTACTGTGGTACAGGGCAAGGGAGTGTGAGCAGAAGATGAAAAAGATACAATAACCGAGCCAAGGTGCTGTAAGAAGGAAGGTAGTAAATGCACAGGAAAATATTAACAAAACAGATGCTGCAGAAGGATTTTATTATCTTTTCATGCACCTGAAACTGAGCACTTGGCCCAGGTTTCTGCCTCCTATCCAGTTTAACACTAGAGAAGGTAAATGGTGTTTTTGTGTTACTAAGAGGAGCTCTGCTGGTGCTCCTGAATTGTACACTCCTGTTGTCTGGATAAAAATAGCAGGGGTTTAAGGATTGGGGGGAAAAAACCCGTTAATCAAGTTTAAAGGCAACTACAAGGATCAGTACAACCCTCAACATAGTTTTAATATTTAAATCCACACCATGGTCCATAATCTTGCAAAGTAATTCCTCTAAGGAGGACACAGTCATTCATGTAGGTAAACGTGTCTAAGAGAAGACCTGAAAACCCACTTTATCATAGGGATCACAGGTATCTTTTATAAGGGGAGAAAGAAAAAATAAACGGAAAGCCTCTTCCATCAGCCAAAAGAAGTTTAAAATTTTGGAATGCACTTAAGGTGGGAATGCACTTGAGTTAACCTTAAGAATTCAAGAAAGAACTATGTGCAGGGTACGCACAGCGTTGAAGACACCCAGCCAAAGTGCACCGGTGCAAGAGTATATTCCACATCAGCAAGCGCAAAGCTGCTGAACCAAGGACTGTGACAAGCAACGTGACTAATAGCTACACATCCTCATGTCCAGCCAGTTTTCCACCCCTTCATCCCCATCACGGGGCAGGACAACCGGGGCAGCCTCAGGGTCAGTGAAGAACTCCAAGGTGAGGCTTCCACACACAAAAATATTTTGGAGCTACCTCATTTCTGACATCCTTGGGAGTCCCTCCTCGGAGATTACACAGCCAAAGGCGGGAGGGGACCAAAACCACGCTTGACACTTGGCTCTGTTACAACGAGCAGGGGGCAAGACGCCCCTGCCTCCCTCAGACCTCCCACAGAAACCCCCGAGACTGAGCCGGCTCCGGCTCGGCCCTCGGCACCCGGGCACCGGCAACACCCACCCCGCACAGCCGGCGCGGAGGCCGTAGGAGCACCGGCGGGG
>VZSR01002145.1:4717414-4750077 GCA_013398615.1 Brachypodius melanocephalos | reverse complement strand
CCGAGCCGAGCCGAGCCGAGCCGAGCCGAGCCGAGCCGCACCGGGACGGGGGGGCCGGGCCGGCGGGGGGGGCCGGGGCGGTTCGTCTCTGCGGCAACGGCTGCGTCACCTCCGCGCCGCGCGGGGCGGGGCGGGGCCCGCCCGGCTGGTCCCGCCCCCCGCCTCCCTCAGCCGGCGCGCGCTTCCCTCACGGGCTTTTGACGGGTTCGCCGATGACGTTTTAAACTAAAACGCCTGGGTTGTTTTTTTTTTCGGTGAGGGTTGTTTTTGTTTTGGTTTGGTTTTTTTTAAGGTTCTCTCATGAGGGGTAAACCACGCGGTGCTGTTTCAGCTTTAAGGCTGGGCTTGCCAGAGCAGTGCCGCAGTCTTCCCAGCAGTGCCGCTGGCAGGGTCTCCTGGCAAGCCCTCAGGTTGCTCTGGATCAACTCATCAACTCATTTTCAACTGCAGCTGCTTCTTTTAGGTTCTGTCAGGAGCTGTAAACTGCATGGTTGTTATTTGTTTCGGCTCGAGACTGGGGTTCCCAGGAAGTCTCCCTGCAGCGCTTCCAGAAGTCTCCTGGTTTCCTCCTGCCAGCAGTAGGTTCTCCTTAAATCACAGAATGGTTTGGCTTGGGGGAGACCCCAAAGACCGTCTTGCTCCACCCCCTGCCATGGGCAGGGACCCCTTCCACTGTCTCAGGTTGCTCCAAGCCCTGTCCAACCTGCCCTTGGACACTTCAGGGATCCAGGGGCAGCCACAGCTTCTCTTGGCAACCTGTACCAGGGCCTCCCCACCCTCATAGAGAAGCATTTCTTCCCACTATCTGACCTAAATTCCCCCTCTTCCAGTCTGAACCTATTACTTCTTGTCCTATCACTACAGTGCCTGATGAAGAGTCCCTTTCTGGCTCCCCAGCATCTCCTTCAGGTACTGGTAGGTACTGTGTGGTCTCCACACAACCTCTTCTCCAGGCTGAACTGACCCAAATTTCTCAGCCTGTCTCAAAGAGGGGGATGTGCTCCAGTATTTTTGTCAACTTCGTGCCCCCCCCTCTTTTGGGAGGGTATGGAAGGGGAATGACGAGTGACCAGGGTATTAACGCAAACAGCCAGGGGATAAGTCAGTGCTACAGTCAGACAAGGTGAGTGGCTTCAGATTATGGGCTTAACCTTGTCACTAGGTCACGATTTATGGCATTTTCAATGATTGTCATTATTGGATTGGAAAAGTAAACCACCACAGATTTAGCATCACCAAGCTAAGGCAGGGATAATGGAGGTGTGGAGCTTTGCTGTTGACACCTGCATTCCCTTCTAAGACCACGCTGTTCATTTTCCACTATTTGACAGCAGTTCACACTGTATAGCTGAGCTCAACCTCATTCTCAACCTGTCACCTACAGGGTTGGGTTTTTTTCCTCAGAGATTACACTCAATTGGAGAAGAAAAAATTAACTGGCAGTGACTATTAGCTCCTAACCTAGAGAAGAAAGAGTCAAGGAAATATTCAACCTGGGTCCTGCCCTTTGGCAGATGCCACCCTATAAAGCATTCATGGTTCCATAACCTCATTAGGAAGTAACCAATGTTTTTATTTTGTTCACCCTCAAAAGGAAAACTAATGATTAACTTATTATCACTTTATTTTGAGATAGTACTGCAAGAGTGCACATCACCTTACAAACACAGATGACACAGGCCTGCCCCGAGGAGTTTACAATTCCACTTTGGCAAACGCTACAAAAAATTCTGTGGACAGGAAAAGGTAGACAGGAGAGGTAATGCTGGCAGGTGAAAGAGTGGGTTTTTTGAAAGAGGGGATTGTCTCCAGAATAAAAAGCAGGTGACAGAGGGTCAGGCACAAGGAAGTGACAAACATCAGTGGGATGACAACATGGAGCACAGGACACCTGGTAAAAACAGATTGTGCAGAGACAGGCTGGCAGCACATGGAGGAAAACAAGGACCTGTGGGCTTTATAATTAACATGTAACACTGCAGCTACATAACACATCATTGTTTCAGCTATTCCAGAGAAGATAAAATTGTGAATTATAAATCAGAAGTGGCTTTTTTTTAAATTAAAAAACTCCCAGACCAGTCTGTTCCCATTAGGAATCCTACTGTAATGCTATTTTCCATTATGACCAGTTTGCACTTCTAAACTGGGGTGTAGGGAATACCAAAAAGCTCTGCAGATGCAGAAAAAAAAATCAAAAGGGGAGAAAAGAGTAGCAAATATGCGTAGTTTAAATATTTCATCCCTTTTACCCTACAGTATCTGCTTTAAATTTTGTAGCATATTTTCCAAATTCATCAGCCTGTCAAGTGGGAAATCTGCTACTTGAAAACATTTTAGTGATTTACAGACTTAGTTAAAATCTCATTATCCTGCAATTTTCCTTTGCAGACAGAGCATGAAGAGGCCAGGTTCTGCTGTGGGAGTTGAACATTTCAGTTGCTGTAGCATCATTGTAGTTAAGTTGGTGTCTCAGCAAGATTTGCCCCCTTTTTTTTTCCCAGACATCTGTGTCCAGTTTAATCTCAAGGATCCAGATATAGCTTTACTCAGTGACTGTCATAGTGTAAGTGTCCTATTAAGCAGAACAGCACAGATTTTCTCTGCTACCTCTGACATTGTGTCATTGCCTTAGTGCTATAAAGGCTGTGTCAACAGGGCTTAGGTTCTGACAGATTAGTGAAAGCAAAAAGCTGTCACCCTCCCTTCCCCACTCTGTGAATTCCATTTTTTTTTTTAATACAAATGCAGATTAAATGCATGTGAGAGGCTGCAGAGCCTGGGAGCAGTGTCTCCAGAAGGTGCAATCCCTTTACACAGGAACACCTTTGACTCTGAGGTATTCACAGATCAGGTTTCTGCTTCCATACACATTCAGCTGGGGTTGCTTTCATGGAGGTCTTTCCCACAGCCACCCTCCTTGCACTTCCCATTTGGATCAGGATAAGGAGGTACAAAGGACATAAAAACCCCCCAAGTCCTACAAATTTAGGAATTCTGAGAGCAGTTAAACACACTGACCTATATTTAAGATGCACAGATAAATGCATTATTGATGCCAACTGCTGTGACTCTCTAGTCTTTGGTAGCCCATTTATTTTTCCCACAAGGTGGCTCATGCACACAGGGAGTGCACCAGGGATTGTCTTGATCCTGAAGCACTCAGCTGGGAAGCAGCAATGCACTTTTCCACTCCAAATACATATAACTCACAACTCTATTTCCCTAAGCATCAAAGGATGAGGCAAACTCCCCCTGATCAACCACATGAGACACGACCACCCCAGCTGTGTCTCTGCACTGTGCAAGACAATGTTTAAAAGAATCTGAAGGCAGAATATTGCCTTCCAATGACCCCACTGCTGCAAGAGGTGCAGCTCTGAAGCTGTTATGCCACAATCAGTAGAGCGCTTGCACATCTTGCATGCAGATGCAGGCTTTTGATAGATAAATTTGAGCCTGCTCTTGAAATTAGTTTGGTTCACAACTGATAAATAATGGGGTCAAAATAAATTTCACCTCATTAGCCCAGCATGTTTTCTCCAGCTTTGACCAATTTGTACAAGACAGAACATGCAGACAAGTATCCTTCCTTGGCATAACTTTCTTATCTACAGCAACTTTAAATCTCCCTGAGTTAGTGGATGCATCAGACCATTGTTTGAGAAGCCTCTCTTTTTTTTTTTTTTTTAATACTTCTGTTCCCCACCACATTCTGCAGCAACAGAATTCCACAGTTTGACTTTGCACAGCACCAGAACATGATCCCATTTGTCTGTTCAACCTTGAACAGCTAAAACCTCTTCTGTGCCCACCAGGACATAAGCTCTACTCCTACAGCTGACCAGCAGCTTCTGACCACCATGGCACATCAGCAGAGACATTAAGCACACACATTCACCAGTTTATCAGATGAAACTGGATTTGAAGATATCCCTAATAAAGGGCAAGATCTGGGAACTACAGCAGGGAGGTAGATGGCAGAAATAAAAGGGAGTTCTTTGAAGTACGTGCAGCTAAATTAAAAGGCAGCAGCATCTCCACTAAGACTCCATTCAATATGCCACCCTCTATTCCACTGTTTTGCTGAGACATTTGTAACAAGCATTTAAGTGGCATAAGAGTGGAAGAAATCACATTCAATTCTGAAATGGAGGTGGAAGTAATGCTGGGCTCACACACAGAACACCCTCCAGCTCTGCTTTAGGACACTGAGACTGTGGATGGAGGCTCATGCACCTGATACTTAATCTGTCATTGCCACGTCACAAGTATGCTTGAGCAGGAGCAGGACTTCTCAAAATATTTAGAAGTATTGTAATATAAAATGCAGAAATCTGCAGAAAGCCCTCTGGCAGTCCAGGCAAGCTGTACCACTGCTGGTGTGTCTCTGAACATGTACTTGAGACAAGACAGGTGACCAAGAAAATCAATCAAAACTGTGCCTTAATTATTGCTCAAAGAAAATACAGGAAGGTCACTAAATCATCACCAACAGACAAAAAATTCCAAAAGAGTACAGTATTGACAGCAGGCAGTCAGGCTGCCTTGAAACAAACACATTTAATAAAGGCAACACATTTTAAAAAAAAATCACAAATGTGTAAAATCCTCAAGTGGAGAGGCCTGATGAGTGACTGAAGATTACAAGGTACCATGGAGTGTGCAGCAGCAGCGACTGGAGATGGCGCTGCCGGCCCATGGAGCGACACTGTCACCGGCCAGGGACCGGCCAGGGACCCGCGGGGCTCCCGGCCCCGCTGCCGCAGCTCTGGGCTTTTTAGGAAAGCTGAATCCCTGCCCGGCCTGAGGTCCTGTCCCCTTCAAACCCCCAGCGGAGGAGTTAAGACCCAGCTTCCAGGTAATTTCTCACAGGAAGGTCGCAGCACGGTGTTGTTTCTTGTACTTTTCCAACTAGACATAAAGTTAAATGTCTGAGCCCCTGCCAGGCTTTGCAGTAAAACACCAGCACTAGGTCTCTGTAATTGTTTTATTTCTGCCCCAACCTTCCCACAGCCACCAGCTCAGCCCAGTGCAGCTCGTCCTCAGCCCTGCAGAGTCCTGCTCCCAGCAGCTCCACTCGGTGCAGTGCTTAACACAGGGCTACAGAGCCTGAGCTACTGACCTCAACAAGGTTAAGGGCAGAAAAGTCTGCTTTAGACAAGGAAATCCTCTATAAAAATAAGCAGGTTAAAAATTCCCTTTGTATTCCCTCCCTGGTGTGAACAGGCCTGGGGCACCTTTACCCATGTGTATTGCTCTGACAGTCAGCTTCACCATACAATCAGTCACCAGGTGCTCTGTCCAGACAGAGCATCAGCGTTGTAGAAGGCTCCTAGAACAGCCAAACTGGCAGCATTTTGGTCAGTCACAGTAACCTGGTGTGCAGCAGCTTGGTGACCATCATCACACCAAGGTAAATAAGCTATGGCTAAAGGAAAAATGACATCACACATCACCCTGCCAATATGTCCACAGGATCCAGTTACCAGACACAAAGGAGTGTTCTGCACTCTTGGTTCTTTGCACCAGCAGGTCAGCTCACATGAACACCAAGGCAGCTGAAGTCTCAGAACTCAGCTTCAAGAAGCTCCTCCACTATACTGAATACACATTGCTGCTCCCCTCCCAGGGTCATGTCAAGGAGGGAGAAGAGGCAAAAGGCAACAAGTCTCAAAGCACTTCATCGGTAAACATGATCCAATTCTTATCTCAGCGGCTCCAGGACTGCAGACAGTTTAAAACACATACAGGTGAGTTTGTGAACCGGGAAGAAGAGGAATTCCAGGCCTCTCAAAGCTTGGTCTAGGACCAGCAGTCCACTTTAGGCTCTTCATTTCAGTGTGGAAGGCAGATCCATTGCTCACAGTCTGTGTCATTTGCAGTAATAAAAGGTTTGGGAGCTGTCAGTGCTAGCAGCCAACATTTAGCAATACACTGAGGCTGTGCTCATACACATAGGAATAAAAACCCCTTCCCTGCCTCAGAAACAGGGATATGTCTGGAGAGACAGTAAAACCACTGGGTCCAGCTACACATCAAGCAGAAAGACCATTATGAAGCCTTGGGGAGGGAGGAGAGTGCAGCTTGCATCCGAGACTGTGTCAGCCAAGTTTGGGGGAAGAAGGGGAGAAAACAGACTGCAGTGTGTTACATTTGCAAACTCAAATCATGGCCTGTCTTCCCTCTTCCCCCATCCCTCTATTCCTTCTCTCCCCAGTTCCCTATGCAAACTCTCTGCTGCTGGAGAGTGTGATCAGGGGATAATTTAAGACACAATATCTCTGTGGCCTTTATAAAAAGGAAAAGTGTCCCGTGTTTTGGACTAAGGAGTGGGAAGTCTCCTCCTGCCACATATCTGAGGAAATCTCAGTCTTGATGTCCAGCCCTCACTCCAGTGATGAGCAAAGACTGGCAGAGCCAGGGGAGAAAAGTCCTGGCTTACAACCACAGGTAGAACCCACAGATGTGGTAGGAACTTGTACAGGGGAGGTTGTACATGAAGCACCAGTTTAAACAAAGGCTTCCTCAGTGGGAGTGCCATTGATTTTGAAGAAAAGTTTGGCATCTTCCATCTTCTGCTTTTTTTCTCTCTCTAGCCTGCGCCTGTAGCAGACCAGGTAGATTGGGAGGCAGAAACCCAAGAGGCTCATGGCAAGCAAGCCAACATTCACCTGCAGGAGGAAAGCAAACCAAAATTAGGCTGGTTAGAAGGCAACAACGCAGTCACGCATGCAGCAGTGTCAGAGCCCAGCCCACATCACCCAGCTGTGGGCAAACCAGGAGACGCCCTGCTCCGTGTGCTGGCAACATCCTCCATTGTTTCTGTATTTACACTCCTGTGCCCAGAGCACCTTGTGTGTACAAGCCAAATGCTGCAAGAGTTTGTCGCTCTGGATTAAGGCTGTGGGTGTCTTGTTCCACAAAACAGGCAGGGCTGTTTGAGCTGCAGATGTTTCACACTAGGTTTGCTGATTGAAGAGCAACAGGCATGGGCACATGTAGCCTAGAGACCAGAATTCTCCCCAACAACACCCATGTCATGATTTTATTGAGCTGCCCAGACTCTCAGCAAGACACCACATTAGCCCTGGCCTCAACAGCCATTTGGCTTTTTGGACATTAGCATCAGCAACCCAAAATTTACTGGTAATTAGAGCTCCTAGTTCTCAAGGGTCAGAGTGTTTTTCCTGCATTTTGAGGTCTGCTCACACTCACCCATTTTAACCTGACAGATTCTGACTCGCCACATAAACTTCGTGGAAAGCATTCCCTTCCTCCCTTTCCATACACCATTAGGGTTACTGGATTTCCTGCCCAGGGACTCATTACTCACACAGGGAAAGGTCTTCTGGACAGCACCAAGGTAACAGCAGACTGAGGACATGTAAAATTACAGCTGCTTTTAACCTTGGTCCATCTTTTTTTCCCCCCCGCAAGAAATAAGCCAAAAAATCATCTTAACCCCCAAGCTTTCACATCAAAAGTGAGAAGAACTTGCCCAGAGAGGGTCTCCTTTCAAAGGTCCCGTGAGTGCCATGAAGAGAGGCTGCTGCAGAAGGGCAAAGAGGGCACTGATCAATGACTGCAGCCCTGTCAAGCTGCCAAACTGAGTCGAGGGGTATCTGTCAACAAAGAAAGCAACAGCATTATGTGTCACCTTGACTGTTCACATCACCCAGGTCAGATGACATTCCCAGCCCAGTAACAACAGAGACAGATGTGAGAGCACAGTCCCAGACAGGCATAATGTGCAGAACTCCTTCCTGCACTGTGTAACTGCCCCTTTTTATAGGGTATTTACATATACCCTGTGGTGTGCATGGTGCTCTCGAGAGCAGAATGGAACTGGTGCCAAGATCATCCTCATCCTGAGCTCTCAAACTTTAGTAATATCAGATGCAGCATTTGTTTTGTTTCGCAGCTCTACTGTGGGCAGGTGGAAGTGCTTATACAGCTCCTGTTCCCATTGCACAGGGAGCAGTGTTGATATTTACAAGTTAAAAGCAGGGCCCCTTTATCCAGATGACAACACTTGGGGCTGAGCAATCATTTTCATCTGATCATAACAATTTGCTCCCTTTGGAAGTGAGTGAAACCTGCACAACAGGTTAGTGTTTTCCTTTTTTAGAGGACAAGTCTGATCCTATGTCAAACTAAACAACACTGTTGACTGGCAAGTGCTGGTATCAGATAATATTAATGGAAAAATAAATTTCAGGAATCATCTAACATCTTTCTCCTTCCACGACTGAGCAGTATTTAAAAAGAGTCAGGTTAAACTAAACTTGGAAAGAAAGAAGCAAATCAAGACCTTCAAATATTCAAAAAAGTCATATTCTAAGCAAAAATAGCTCAACTCCAGGAAGTTCCAGAGTTGCAATGATCAAATAGGATTAGTTTACAAGTAAGGTGATGCTTACTGCAACATACATCTATTTACCTTGCCCAAGACAAAAATACTTTGGTTCTGGCTGCCAGGGAACCAAAAGTTTATACATTACTGAAGCAGAGTCTTAGATGTGTTTTCTAGTAAACCTTTGACAGAAAGAGTCTGTGGAGCTGTGGAGTCTCCATCCATGGAGATATTCAAGACACAGCCAGTTGCACTCCTGCACTTGGTCTTGAGAAGTCCCTTCCCACCTCAACAAATCTTTAATTCCCTGCAAGAGAACAGCTCCTCTTTGTTCCTCTGTCCCTCAGCACTGAGGGACAGATCTGTTTTCAAGGCCAAAAACATTGCTTAATGAGGAAGAGAGTATTTAGATTCAGCTATTGATAACTTGCTAAGTTGGAAACAGGATGGGTGATGTGTCCTGGGAAAGGGAGGAGGCATCACTAATGGTATCTTGAGCAATGTTTTACCAGTGTCAACTTCAGAGGAGAGCAGCCGTGATGTTTTCAGTCATGTTAATGTTTTACCTGGCCACATGCACATATCTGCTCATTACAAGACAAAAAAAAAAAAAAGCCTTGAGTTTTTACTATATAACCTGAGTGTCAATAGTTTAATCTCACATGAGGCCCACACATAGCTGTGCCTGGCTCTGTTGCTAAACAAGGAAAGCACCGGGATTTCAGTCCAGCTGTTGTCATGTCTAGAGGTAACTGAGGAAACAAATTGCATCATTGTTCCCCTCTGACCATGAAGACCTCATTCCTGATCTCCCTCTCCCCTGGACAGCCCATCACCCCAAACCAGTTTATCTGGCCAGCCACATTTTACAGGGAACCAGAGACTTACACAGCTGCATAGAGGCCTCCCACAGCTGAGTGGATGAATCCTCTCACAATTGTGTGCAAAATGAAGGACAGAATCTGAAAAAAAGAAGCAGAAAAATGTCACATCCTAGACACCCACTCAGGTGTGCCAGACCCCAACACCAGCCATTCCTAAAAGCTGTTCTTTTTAGGTAGGATTGGGAAGCCCAGATCCAAAACCTCAAATATCAGCACAAGGGAAGAGATCTGTCCTTGTATCCAGGCACTGCTTTTCCTTACTTTGCACACACACAAGACCTCTCTCAATTGCAGGTGGCACTGCTGCAAGAACGTGTCCCCAGCAACCCATGGCCACGATCACAATGCTTTTCCATGACCACCAATTTAGTTAATTTTCCACAAGTTATTGCAGACAACACACAGGTATGAGCAAACTGCAGCTGTTTGCCTACATCATCATGGCGTGCTTAAGTACAGCATAAAATCACTAAAGCCCTCTGCCAAAAATAGGTGGTGCCACAGAATAAATATTTTAACAGGTTTATAATCCCACAGGTACCATTGGGTACAGCATTTGACGCAGGAATAACCTGCTGTACATTGTGTTATGCTTCTTGCAGCAAGTCTGCTCAACCTTCAGCAGCTTAAATCAAGCCCAGTTTAAATGTACAGGCACTGCTGAGAGGATCTTGGTGGCCAAGAATTTGTTGTCACACAGGCCAGCAAATGCTGAATTGACTGGAATTTTAACTCTAGCTGCCTGTTCAGGTTTTCCCAAGAGATCTAAACTGCACAGAGTATATTTGTTTCAGCTCTGAAATTGGGGCTTTCAAAGCAGGATGGAAGTTTCTCAACAGTGCCAGTCCCAGCCCTTCTGCCACCCCCAGCAGGCTCTGCAGGCACTGTCCTGTCATTCTGCCAGCCCCCCACCCATTTCACCTCCTCACCTGCAAGGGTAGATTAGGAATAAGACAGGTGATCCCAAATCCAACCAGCAGGAAGTTGGTGAATACAAAGGCATTGATGGAGTTGGTGATTTTCTGGATCTGACGGTCACGCTTTTTCTTCTTCTTGTCACCTCTGGAAGGACAGCAAAACCTGTGTTACAAACACACTCCCAGCAGCTGCTGAAACCCACAGCAACATCACATCAACTCTATCTACACCAGTCTGGCTACAGATCTGCCTGTGGAGGTGCTGGGATCTCCACCAGTGGAAGCTGAGGAACATCTGGGCAATTATTTCAGTGCTGTTACTCTTCCTCTTAGGCTAGGAGGGAAGCCTGAGCCCCTCCTGCTACAACTTAAATTTGCTCTTCTTGACTGATCTCAGTGGACATGGAGGATAAGTCTGCTCCTTTCCTCTGCAATTATCAAGTCTTCCTTCAGGCTTTCTTTTCTATATTCTTTGCAGTCCTTCATCCCACAGCACACAAGGCAGAGCAGAGGGCCCTGCCAGGTGGGTGCATTGTCCCGTGTGGCGCACACTACGCACTGCTCAGCGTTGCTCTCCTCATTCTCTTCTGAGCCATCATCACACTCCTTCATCCTCCAGTCCATGATGAACCCGATCACAGGCGCTGTCAGCAGGCACAGCAGCTGCAGGACCCCAAAAATGGAAGTGTAGAGAGCCACTGGAGGGGAAAAAAAATTAAAAATAGTTTTCAGTCCAAGAAAAAAAAAAATATGACAAAAATCTTCCCATTGATCACGTCTCTTATTAAAAGCCCAGTCATTCATCAACCTTCCATACTGGGCCCACTTCCTTCAGCTATTCTGATTCTGCACTGGAATTCTCTGGGCAGCAGCAGCACGTAAGGGCTCCAAAAACGGGGACACGGCACCCACTTAGCACCAGTGAGGTTTACTCTGGGCAGGAAAAGCTTTTATGAGCTTTGTGTGCTGCACAGCCAGAGCTGCTTTAGTCATCTCCTCTCCTGCCTTGCTGGGAGCTGCAGCTACAGCTTCTCCAGCTGGGATGCTTCAGTGAGGACAATCAGGCTGGGATAAGGTGAGGACTAACCCAGTTTGGGCAAGCTTGGAAGAAAGAGGACAGGAGATAACATCAAAAAATCACAGCATTTGCGAGCTTAAAAGGCTCAAAGTGATGAAAATTTCGTGCTAACGATGAGAGAAGTGTCTCCATGGCTTGCTAAGGGAAAGCTGATGCCAGCAGCCTCAGAAGAAATTGTCTCCTCCTGTTACTGAGCAGTTCCCCCACCCTGCAAGGCTTTTTTCCACTTCCTCTGGGTGGCCCACGTGATGACTGAGGCAGCACACAGAAGGGCTGGTGAGTCACGGTGTGCCACAGCTCCGAAATAAGGATGTAGTTCTGAAACTGCCCAGCTCAGCACAGAGCACAACTTACAGCCCTGGAAGCAAAACTGCTCGAATTTTCACTTGTCCCTCCCGTTTTTAAGCCTAGCCAAAGCGGTACAGCCAGGATTTCCACCAAAATCCACTTGGTAATGGAGAGAAAGTTTCCAACAAGCCTCTCTCTCCTAGAGAGTTGCAGCAAACCCCAGCAGGGCTGGGGTAAAGTGATCTTTAAGGTCCCTTCCAAGCATGGGCACCTGGTGATCTTTTCCTGCCTCCAGCTGCTGCCAAAGGAGCTGAGAGGAACTTCCAACCTCCAAATTCACATTCATGGCCCCGTTCCTCCCACAAAGGCAAGCCCTGAGGTGACCCCACACCCCCTCTCATTATGGCAAACTGCTGCAGCCAAGAGAAACAGGTGGCATCACTCTCTGTGAACACTGCAGGAGCTGATTTACTGTGGTCTGGTTATTTTTTAATAGAGGGTAAGAAGCAAGCCACGCTGTCATGTTTTGCTTCTTTATGCTACCCTGAACACTTAATCTTAGGCTCTAAACAGCAAGGGCAGAGGCCAGCTTGAATTAGGGAGTGAAATTTATGGGGTCAGCAAGAAGAGGGGAGGAAAGACAGTAGCTGCTGCAAAACAGGGCCCCCTCAGCTTATCTGTCATCTTAAAAATCATTCTTTACCAGGGAGAAAAAGCAAGAACACCTACCAAAGGAAGCACACGTGGGCACAAGCCTTTACATTTCCTCAAAACTACCCTGAGCACACAACTCACACCAGCTGAGATTTCCAGCCCTGATTCTCCCCAAGGTCTCTCAGTATCACCACATTTGAGAGCAAGGTGACAATTTATGAAACACACAGACAAAACTCAGGTTCTAGGCATAACAGGTCTACTGTTCCCTGCCTTCCTACAACACAATTACACAGTCATTTACAGAATGAACCCTTAAGCTTCTTCCTCATCTTTTGGGGGATGGCAGCAGATAAGCATCCACAGGTTGACTTCTCTCTCCACCTTTCGATTTCCTGACAGATTTAAGTCACCATAACCTGCACAGAAAGAACTTTCAAGTTGCCTCACTGCCATTAAAGACTTCACTACTGATCTGCATGGTTTTCCCACCCCCATCCTTCTCTCCCTTTCTGCTCCCGGGAATATTTAACTTTTCTTTGACAACACCACTTGCAGGGTTTGACTCAGCTCTGCTCTTCCTTCCCTCGGTGCTCCCAAGGGGCAGCTGCAGGTGGAGGGAGCTCTCTGAGCAAATCCCACCCAAGAGAACAAACACAGGAAGAATGAGGAATGCGAGGGAGCAGCATCCCATCCTCTCCTGATGCACACACAGATTACATTTCTAGAGAGCTGCACGTGCCTTGGAACTGCTCTTGCAGCAGAGCCTGACACTGCTGAGACCAGACAATAACACTGTTTTGCTGATGCCATGGAAACACCAAGACAGAGCCTGCACTGCAATGAGCCCAGGCTACATTTAGGGGGAGAAAGGGAAAAAAAAAGGAAGAAATCTTAAAGGTGGCACAGGAAAATTGCAGTGTGCTCAAGGGGCACAATCCCTGTTTCAGCAAGGAGCTTGAGCTAAGCAGAATTGGCAGCTTATATAGTTAATATTAATTCTGAAATTCCAAGGAGGGGAGGAGAAGGAAAGAAACGAAAATTAAATTAGTACAGTAAGCCAGGGTAAAAATAAGTAATAATAATTTTAAATAAAGCAGTGTCAGAGTTATAAAGTAAGCAGTGTTGGGAAAGGTAGGCAGTGTGAAGTTTGTCCTTTTTTGTTGTTTAATGTCTAAGCTGGCTCCTGAGCCAGGAGATAAAGAGCTAAATGCTGCAGGCTGTCAGAGGCTCAAGAAACAAAGCAATTCAGGGAATGCCAGGGCACTTGGAGTTTCCTGAGTTTCCTTCCCTCCCCCAGAGCTCACTCCTGTTTTCAGAGGAGTGCCTTTTGATTTATCAGCTTCATGCAATCCAGATTTAACAAGTTCAAACTGGATCTTACTACAAAGGACAAAAACAAAACGAAGAAAAAGGCTAAGTCGTGTTTTGCAATCCTGGGTATTTTCGACAGTAAACCAATGTACTCTTTCCTGTTTGCTCCATGAACTTCATCAGAACTATAAATACAAGGAGTTGAGCACAGAGAGCACCCCTGAGCCTCCCCAGCACCCACCAAGCTGCACAAAAATCCAGCTCTGACTTCCCTTCTCCCACCCCCAGTGCTGGGCTGAGGCACCGAGTCCAAGCATTACTCATGAGAGTCAGCTGCTCTGTATTCTCTGCTTGCTTGGGATCACTTAAGCAAATACCTGATGAAATAGGTTTTCCAGTTAAAATAAAAATCATCCCAGCCCACCCCCAGAGGTTACTTGCAGCAGCCTATGTGGGGAAATAGCATGGGGTAGTATTTGACAGACACAGAGCTAAAATTAACTTGACATTCAAGTGTCCACCTCGCTGCCCCTCTGTGCTGGGCTGGTTCCAGCCCTTCCCTGGACCCTCCCAGCAGCTGTCAGTGCATTTGGACACCATGGACTGCCCTACACAGAGCATCTTCTGAGTAATCAGCTGCTCTACCTTCACTGACTGTGTCTGGGTCAGCTCCCAGCCCCAGGGAAGCAGGGAAAAACCTTCAGAGGTTCCCCTACCTTGACTTTTGTCTCCAGACAGAAATTCAAGGATGGTGTTCATGGCTCCCATGTAGAAGATGAGCCTCAGCTGAGTGACACACATGGTGATCAGGCTGAGCAACAGGATGGGACTGAAGACGCTCTTCATGAAGGAGGGAGTAGCTGCAGAAGGAATAACAGAGTCTCTGAAGAAGGCAGAACACCTTTGCAAACATTTACAGCTTTGCTTCTGGCCTAGCAGGTCCTCTCCTGGCTAGAAGTGCCAGTGGCAGCTCCAGGGAGTTCCCCTGGTGCACTACAAACTCCCACATTAAAGCTGCAGGTGCCTGGAGTTTAGCTAGGGGCAAGGAAGCAGGAAGGAAGGCTCTCCTGATTCAGTGGATTAGGACAAAAAGAAGCCTCAAGCCATTTGCTTTCACCATCAAGGCTGAACAGGGCTTTGAGCAAAGTGCTCTGGTGGAAGGGGTGGAATGAAGTGATCTTTAAGGTCCCTTCCAAGTCGAACCATCCCGTGATGCCCCTGAGTAAAGAAGGCTTGGTCATGATGGCAACAACCCACCTACGAGCCAGCAGTGACCACCTGCCCTGTCCCCCTGCAGCCACACCAGCTCCCAGGTGTTGTCTCCACCGTTTGTACTCAGGGAAGGACTCAAGGACAGGATTCCTTATACAACTCGTGTTCCAGCCCTGGTGGCTGGCACGAGGCCCTGGCAGCACCAGGATCACGTATTGCTCCCTTCCAAACAGCTCTGGAGCAGCGCAGGGAGACCAAACAGGCTTGTGCCAGCACCCTGGGGCACCCACAGAGCCACACCTGCACTGTCAGGCTGGCACTTCACTTCCAGGTCCACTGTAGACAGGCAGAGCTTGTTGTTCTCCTGCAGAGCTGCCGGCTCCTTGGGGCCCTTCATGGAGCTCCCCACGCTCAGGCGGCGCCCCACGGTCGTCACTTGCTTGTAGAACTGCTTCCCAGTGATCTTGTGGTCAAATCCCAGCCAGCTGAACTTTATTTTCACCCTGTTTGGGTTGAAAAGAGCGTGAGAGCTGCAACACGGGGCGAGGAGTCAGAGGCAGCAGCGTTGCAGGAGTCAGAAAGGCTGTTTGTGGGTTTAAGGCACTGGTTTCCATTACAGACCCACAAATGGTTTCAATCCAGAGCACACTGAGATACTTTCCTTGGGCCAACTCGGCATAAATCAATATGAAAATACTTCTGACCAGGAACAGATCATTTTTCCTTCCTAATTCCCACTTTTCCACAGGTATTTCCATGCTAGTGGGCAGGCAGAAATCCTCAGCCTAAGAGGTGACAGCAATAAACAACGTGCAAAGGGTTCCCTGTCTACTCCTCTAAATTCCTTGTGCCAGCTCTTCCTAGAGGATTAGGAATGGGATTAGCCCTGGAGACTTACGAGTAGTCCATGTCTTCTGGTCCTGGGAAAGGTTCCAGGGGCCAGTTGAAGAAGCAGTTGAGGAAAACAAGTCCTGCACAGCTTGCCCAGACAAGCAGAATAAGGATGAAGGAGACCCCAAAGTCATATATAACCTGGAATCACAAAGGAATATGGTTTTGGCTACAGGAGCAGAAAAATGCTTCAATATTCTTGCAAAGAGGTCTGAGAGGAACAAGGAAAAAACACCATGATCCACTTAAAATGGGTGAAACTCAAAACAAGTTTGTGACAAGGGACCTTGCTGGAAAACTGGCAGAAACTTCCTTGCACACCTGAGACTGCAATGAAACATCTCTAGTTCAGAACCAGGTGATCTATCCAGGCAGTCCAGGTGACCATCTCTTATCCCTTCAGTGCCATTTGCCAGCCATAAATTATGTTCAAAGCCAACCATTGGTGACAATCACACAGATAAAACGTATTTATGTGTATTTTAAAAAATTATATATATATATACACAACTTAGAGATTAACAAAGCAACCTTAAAAAAAAAAATCTTTAGTTTTTCACTTCTACTTAGCACTTCTAAAATTTTCTATCTGCTGCATTCTTGAGGTGGTCGGTTGGGAAGTCTCTAATACAGACAGGAACTGAATCTTGCAAATGCACATCCCTAAAAAAGTGCTTTAGCAAACAGTCCCTCTTTCTTGCCACATTATTGCTAAATGGAGCCAGACACCAGAACAATACCACCAGTCACGAGCCTTGATCCAACAGCCTCACCTTGATTCCTGGAAAAGTCACAGCAGAGGAAGCATAGGAGCCAATCATCAGAGCAATGAACGTGGAACGAAGGTCACCAAACATGTTGGGCAGCTGGGGAGAGATGTAAAAATCAGTTGAAACAGGTTGCTGCCAAGGGAACGAGGCTGTCTCGAGAAGGTATTGGCATTTAGGATTAATTCTCCTGGATACCAGAATGCGAAGCAGCCAGTTTTATTTAGGCATGACTTAGCTCTTCAGGATATTACTCTGCAGGTTGCACTGGTGTCTCCAGAGACAGAGAATGTCTACAATCCAAGATTTATGTGCTTACTGACGCTGCTGCTTTCCAGACTGACAGAGTATTTTGCATCATTCAACTTCAGCACAGGAGCACTTGCTCCAGCTCTTGTGCTTTCTTTAAGAGTTCCTTACCCCAAACCTGTAGCCACCACTTTTCTTCCCCTACAAACACGTATCCAAATTCTCTAGTTATCACATTTTTGTCAAGGGTTGTTAAACACAGGCTGCAGTCTTTAACACGCCCTGCAACACCTTGAACTGCCAGCTTTGTTTATGCACCTTGGGTCAGCACCCAAATCCTTTGCAGCAGACCAGAAAGTTCCTGTTATAACAAGAAGGAACAGAGACAAGCACAAACGGTGCTGCTGTTTGCATTTCCATTTCTAGCCATCTCCAGGGCTCCTTCTGTGGCAGCAGACTCTCTCTCTGCTGATCATTTCTGCATCACTGGGATGGCTCAGATGCCTCAGCACACTAACCCAGAGCTAGGTGCAGGGAAGGAATCACAAAACACCAGATATCCAAGGATGTATTGCTCAGCACAGCTTCTGCAGCAAGCAACACCTGACATTTCTACTCCTGTCACCCACCCCACTTCAGTGCCTGGGCTCCCATCAGGTGTGCTGGCACTGCTGAGAGCAGACCAGGCTGGTTCTGCAAGGATCTGTTGGGAAAGCAAAGCTCTCAGTAAGGACAGACAGCAACAACCACTTCTGCCACCCTGAACAGCAAAATCACACCCAGGATGGCTCATCAGGCCCTGCTTCCACTCAAGAGCCAAAGGCAGAAACAGCTGGGAGACCTTCCTACTCTCCCAGGAAAGGAAGAACTCCCTGTTTTCTTAAACAATCAGAAATCACTCCCTAATGCTGGCCTGGAAACTGGAAATTACAGGCAGGAGCACTGAAGTTGTCAGGCTGTTGAGAGCTGGGCTGATACCTCCTGAAGCTGGTCAATGGGCAGAGATTCTGCTGCAGGCTGCCTCATTTCCCTCCTACCCCCTTTTTTTTTTTTTTTTTGGGTCACTTACTCCCCAAATCCACTTGAGCATCACTACCACGTCAGCCTCAGAGGGCCTCAAAGCAGGACACTGCAGATGCCTCCTAGGACTGCAAGCACAAGCAGCCTTTCCTCTGAGCAAAGAGGCTGAACAAAACGATTCCGAGAATATCACAGCGAGCAAACGCCGCTGCCGTCGCACTCCCCTCGCACACGGGCTGAAAAACAAATCCATCTTCTCCCAGGAGCAGCGTATAAGGCAAGCAAATCTGGCTCGTGTCAGGGCGTGTTTACAAGGCGAGTATTCCTGTGCAGGACCCATCTGGCTGTTTATCATCCCTGTGCCTCACTGCAGAGCTTCCCATGCGCTGCAGCCTCCAGGTCCTCAGATAACCCCAGGGCTGGGGGAGCAGCAGGGATGTGCTGAGCCTGATGCTGCCCGTGAACCCCAGAGGAGGAGGAAGAGGAGGAGGGAGCAGAAGAGGCTGCGCTGCTCTGCGGAGCATCCCCACACCCATCCCCGCATGCGGGAGAGCTGCCAGCAGGCTGCTCCCGGGAGCTGCAGGCAGGAAACGGCCACAGGATCCAAAGGTCTGTTACCAGGCGCTGAGAAATCTCCTCCTGGAAGAGCCTGGCCTGAATTTACACGCTCCCAGAAAGCGGCATCTGTCCCGGTGGGATAGCTGAGGGTTGCAAAACGGGCTGGGGGCTGTCACCGGGACGGGGATTTGCGTCGTCACAAGCGCCCCAAACCTAAAATGATGTCCAGAAATCACAGCAAAACTGCTGCTCCTGCTGGGGGAGCTCAGGGCAGGGCAAGAGCTGCACAAACACAGCTGCTTCTTGGCTCGGGTTGGTTTTCCCCAGTGATCCAGAGTCCACAAAAAGCTCTTTTCATACAGCAGGAAAGGAACTTCCAGGTGGATCCTCCTGCTCTGAGGGCTGCTGGAGACACAGAACAGGCAGCCACGAGCAGGAGAACACAAGGCTGCTTCTGCCTTGATTGGGACAGAAGTCCTAGAAAAGCTAAAGATTTCCTCAAATCCAATTTGGCACCAAGCAAGCAGCTAAATTTAAAAAATTGGACAGAAAAGGTTCAATGTCTTATCCAGCCCAATCAAAGCAGAAACTGCAAACACTGAGCACTTGGAAGGAAGAGAGGGGCAGAGAGGAGATAAAGGGGGAAAAGTCCCTTCAAGACCAGAAAACCTCTCAGACTGTGTGCCAGCACTGCAGGTCTCATCTAAAGACCAGCTACAAAAATAACATGCAATATTTACCAAGTCATTTTTCATGCTGTCTTTATAGCAGCAAGCATTGGAAAAAATGAACCACAGAGAGGTGGTTAAAAAAAAAAAAAAGAAAAAACAACCACCCAACAAAAAAACACAAGCCACGGAGCAAGTAAGCCTTGTTTTTCTGCCACCAAAAGGGATCTAATCCTCATTCTGATCTCATCCCCTCAGGCCAGAAGTGACTCCTCCAGTAACTTCTGCCCATTCTGGTATGACAGCTCGAATCCTGCAAGACCTATGACGACAGAAACTCTTAAGCCTCTTGTTTAAAGGTCACTAATACTCATGGTGCTATTAGCTTTATGCCCTGTCACAAAGACACTCAGTGAATGTTGCCACACGTAACTGTTTTTTACTGGAGTCCTTTATTACAGGTCTGTAATCCTAAACTGATAAATCATTTCCTCTTGCAGGTTGTTTTTTTTCCCCCTCATCTGCCCTACAGTGAGTTTATAATAATTTATATTGTTTTCCAGCTTTTCCCTGGAGACATTCCATCTACAGAAGATAGCACAGCATTGCTACCAAAGCCTGTTTCCCTCCTTTTGCAAGGACTGTTTGAAAGAACAGTAGGGAAAAAAAAAAAATCAAGGCTTTGAGAACTGGACTACTGAAAAATGGTATTTTTGTTCAATTAAACTTTGTTTTCCCTATTGGGGGTGTATTTGGAAGTTACACAGACACTAAAAATATGTTCTGCAGGAAAGCCTCAAACTGCCCCCTTTGCCCAAAGCACATGGAAACTCCTGTTCCCACTCTCCAACAAACAAAAGCTCACAGAGCCCAAAATTTTCCTAATATTTCCAGGCAAAGAAGATTCCCTACACAGAGATGTCCTCCCCATCTCTGATTAAAGGGGGCTGTTTGCAGCAGAAAATCAGAGCAAAGCAGCTGTAATTCTTTGAAAGGAAAACAGGACAGAGAACAATCTATAAAAGGCTCTTTGTGGTAATTTATCACACATGTTTATCCCTTTGCATGAAATAGCTTCGGAGCAGAAGCAGAGCCAGATTCCTGTGTTGCTGTCAGAGCCACCAGCACAGATCTGTTTCCATTTCCAATCTTCACTTATATTGGCCAAGACCAAGTCACGAGGCAGAAATCTCCCCTCTGCATTTTAACAACAGGCATGGCCTGACCTTGTTCCCAGAACTGAGAACCGTCTGCTGGCTGCCCCCTCCTGCCCAAGCCACAGGCCAGGCACCCAGGAACAGCAGCTTGTTTTGGCTCCACAGCTTGCCATGTGCTTTATGATACCCTGGGGACTTGTTGCTGGGGAAAAAAAAAAGGGCTTTAAACTCAAGAGGCAAAGCTTTGTGGAGCATTGTCCCAGGCTCTAATCCTTGGAGATCCCCTTTATCCCCGCTGTCAGCAGATCACATCACGTCCCAGGAGGTTTGATCACCTTTCAGGGACACCCTGCCATGAAGCAGCACCCAAAACCTGCCTGTGGTGGCTGAGGATCATTGCCCCAGTGGGTCTGACCCATTTCCTGGAGCACCTCAGGTCACCAGCAGCTGGCAGGAGCAGGGAGTCACCTTGCTGTGACTTGTGCGTGCCTGTGGCAGCCAGACCGAGCTCCCCTGGCACTGGGACGAGCAGGGCTCATCTCCTCGGTGTTGAACATGCTTACAAAGGTCTTTTGAGTGCCCCCTTTCAGCGTTCAGCCTGTCCCCTCCTGGGCACAAAGTGGAGCACAGCGTGTTCAGGCCACGGGCTTGTCCCCATGTCCCTCCCTGGCCTTTCTCCAGGGGCCACAGCTGGAAGGAATCCACAAAACATCACCCTGCACAGCAGAAGATGGCTCTTGACACACCAAGCGCAGCTTGCAGGCAGAAAGATAAAGCTGTAAGCTGCCAACAACCAAAATACAGCTGGTTCCATCGGGCAGCAGCACAGCTACGCCGTGGCGCAGGTGAAGAAGTGCTTCCCTCCCACTTTGGGCTATTTTTAATCACATTCACACGCCTCAGGTACCAAAATGCCTCCGTGCAGCCGCACAAGCAGCTACACCTGCCTGTGGATTGGAGAAGCCAGGCCTGAAGCCACCCCAGCTCTTTGGAGAACACACAGGGAGGGGATGGACTCCACCAGAGGCATCTGTGTGACCCTCACATCATCACTACCTCCCTCAGACCTCCTCGAGGCTTGGATCTCCTCTTGGAAGAGCTGACCTTTTTTCCTGCTGCTGTTCTTCCTTGGCACTGCAGAACTGGCTCACTAATGAGGGCATTAATAAGTGGCTTTGCTTACTTCTGCTGCTAAAAGCCACAGCACAGCACACCCAATCTATTCCTGCTCTATCCTGCCCTCACTCCTATCATCACCAGAGGTTCTAAAATAATCTGTGACTCCCAAATAATCACCCAGAGAGACAATAATCAATGCTGGCAGCAGCAGGATGGGAATCCTCTCCTCTCCACCAGCACTACTGAAGTGCTTCTCTCTTCCTTGCTTTTATTTGATGACATTTGCCCCACAGCTCCCTGGGGTCACAGCCAAGGCTTCCAGTGAAGAACACCACATACGAAGGAGAGAGCAACATCTGCATAGAATTCTGAATGCTTTGGATATGTGAAAGCAACAGCAGGAGCAACACCACAGTGCACAGAGTGCTCTCTAAAGACAGCCTCTGCCAAATTTAGGTCTCAGGACTTCAGCCAGTGTCTAAGCCCTGTTAATTTAGAGGTAACTTTAACAGGAAGTTTTACTTCAACAGCAAGTTCAGCATAGTGCAGTCCAAATCTGAAAGTTTTCAGCTACAGCTCAGGAAAAAAAAATTTAAAAAAAAAAAAAATCTGTGCTTCCCAGGCTTGTTTTCTGGGCGACTTCCCACCCAGCCCTGTTTGAGCCACACTGACAACAATCAGGGTAATGAGGCAGAAAATAAAGCAGTTATTTGGAGAATGATACTGCTCCTGCCTCCAGGCAGAAAGAACCCCAAAACGCAGAGATCCAGCTGACAGTTGTTGACCAAAGCTTTCCATACAATCCTGAACATATCCAAGTGGGCTGTGCACACCCAACAACACAGCATTGCTAAGGAAGCCTGTGAGGGAGGGACTCTCACCCTTCTGAAAAGCAAAATCTTTTGTGGTCAAGAAGAACCATGTTCCTGGGGGGGAGATGCAAGCTGTGCTTGCAGAAAGTTGGTCATACCCAGCTGCAAGGGTTTGTGCCCTGCCGATTCTTCCTGCACTATGTCAGTGCTAAATCCAGTGAAAACACAGGTCCAGCCTGTGCCAAGCAGCTGAGCACTGCATGTACAGGCACATTATGAGTCCTAGACAAAAACACTTCCTTTTTTCTCCCCACCTTCACCTGAGATACAAAGGGCAGGTGGGAAAAAAAAAAAAAAATCTGGGGAAAACAAGCTTTAAAACAACAACCAAGGACCTCGCTCCCCTAAGGGTGACTGACCCTTTGTACCAAACACAAACACGTGCTATTCAAGCCACAGGCAGAAGATCCACTCTGTTCTTGCCTGCCAGCCCAGCTCACAGCCACAGTGAAGGATAGAACAGTCAGGTAGTAACTCTTCACTTACCGTGAGCGATGTGAAGGTCATGCACATCCCACCAAAGCCATTCAGGGCCAGGGCAATGAATATCAGCACAGACAGAGCTGCAATAATAAAAAAATGCCCTCAGCTCCCACTGGGGTGGCAGAGACAAAGGAGACAGAGCCCTGAGGGCTTTGGTCCTGACATGTGAAAACCTCAGTGGATCAACACCCTCGGGACATGTCAGGCTGCTCCTGACCCAGCACCAGACTGGCAGGGACAGGGCTCTCCTCCAAGACACAGCTCAGGAGGGGATGGAAGGGTTCCTTCTCTCTAAGGATCGGACTTGCTGATCCAGCTTGTCTGATGGGTCTCAAAGGGAACATTTCCTTGGACAGACAATCCAAAGTGTCATCTCTCTATCCGCTCTTGAGGGGCAAGCTCCATCTACTTCTGGCAAAAAATGCCAGTGACATACTAGCCCATTTCCCAACCCTGAAAAAGCCATGAACTCGTTTGGAATCGCTCCTTTACAGGACCTGGCCCTGCCCAAACACAAAACTAAGCGACCTGGGTACCTCAGACGGTTGGCCCTTGCTACACTCCCCGGTTGGTGTTGTGAAACACCAGCCTTTCCCAGAGCCACTTGGCTCCCTCAGGCTGGCAGACTGCTTGGCTTGTGTCCCCAGCAAGACCCCAGCACAGCACTGGGAGAAGGGTGGGTGACAGTCTGAACTTTGCTTCCCCAAAAACCCCAAACCACAGCCCTGAAATGCTCCCAGCTCAGCAGGAAGATGCCAACTTACAGTCAGGGTTACTGGCGCCGTAGGCGATCAGCACGCAGGACACGGCAAAGCAGGCACTGAAAGGGAACCAGAGCCATGAGCCTCTCACAAACAGCCTTACCCACAGTAAATTACAGCTGCTTCCACCTCCTCAGCACTTCACAAGGCAGTTGCTGTAAGAGAGAGGGAAGCTGGCAATTTGGAAAGAGAAATCCAGGGAAATACCCAAATATTAGTGGCAAACAAGTATTACAGGCAAGCCTTGCACAAGGGCTGGGGCAGGAACCTTTCCTCCCAGCACTGACGCAGCTCTGTCTGGAGCCAAATTCCCACTGGTTTTCCAGCACAGAGTTTTTCCAGTCCTCACCTCAGGGTGACCAAAGGCAGCAGCAGCAGCAGCAGCAGCAGCAGCCTTTATCCTGAGCCCCAGCACTCAACTCCTCTCTGGCAGGGTCTGACTCAGAGACTTGCCCTGTTTTTCCCACTCTGCCCACAGGCCGGTTTGGTTTCTAATCAAGTTCACTGCATCAAAACTGTGACAGTTAAAACAGTGCTGGGGTCCACTGATCCCAAAAGTCACTAATCCCTAACCCATGTGTCACTAATCCATGACAGAAGCAGTTGACAACCTCGCTGTTTGAGGCAAAAAGCAACACACACCACACGGAAGAGAAGGGCCCTGGGAAAGGCAACAGGACATGTTTATCCCTGAGTTAACTCCCCAGCCTGCAAACAATGATGTAACATCTTGGTTTTGTGCCTCTCAGGACATAGCTCCCAGCCCAAGGAGAAAGCTACCCTCCCTGACTCACAAATGGCTCTGCTCTTCCTCCAGGCTCCATCTGGACAGGGATCACACAGCAGCACTGCAGAGCTGAAGCGTGGACATGGAGTTCCAGGCCCTTCCCTTATGGAGCAATTCACTGTGCTGGCTGCAATCACCCCTGAGCTGCTCTGCTGTGCCCTGCAGATCCCAGCTCCAACCCCTCAGCCTCTTCCCAAGGCTGCAGGGACCCCAGAGCCCCCAGGCAGGGTGGGAATGGAGCCCTGCACACCCACCTGCCCAGCAGGCGCAGCTTGCGGGGGCCGTACTTGTCCATGACAATTCCCAAGGGCAGCGTGATGGCACTGAGCAGGAAGGAGCCAACGGTGAAGGCCAAGTTCAGCATTTCATCCTGGGCGTTGCAGGAAGGCCATTTGTGCTCTGAAACTGTGCTGTTCTCCAGCTCAGAGCTGTTGGTGGTGGTCTCTGCACAGGGTGAGAGAGGAGAGTGTGTCAGGGTGAGGACTGAAGCAGGAAGGAGGGAAGGGAAAAGCCCTGCTGGGCATACGCCCTCCACAGTCCAGTTTTTGCTCTAATCAGTGAGAAATGGAGAAGCAGAGCAGCTGAAGGATGAGGGAAACCTGATGAGCTCTGCTTTGAGCAGGAAAAAGCACCCAGGAGACAGGTGTCCCACGCAGCAGCAGGGTAAAAACCTAAGGATGGAGATTCATTTATTTATTAAAACAACTGTACAGCAAGGGCCTAGCAATTAGAGGAAACTAAACCCAGCCAAACCCAAAGGGATACAAAAATAAGGTCCTCCTAATCTAAAGCTGTCATGTTCTCAGAGATCCTTTCCCTAACAAAACTAACGACAGCTACAGCCAAATCGGTTATTTTGGTTGCAGACACCAGGCTGACAAGGCCTGGCACTAAGCACAGCCTGCTCAAATGAAAAGCTTCCTACCCTCACTGCAGGCATCAGGATGAAGAATGGCTTTGCAGTAGCCACCCTGCTTTGAGTGCCCTGGCTCTAAAAAATCCTTCCTGGATTTAACTGTCCTGTTCCCAGGGGGGGCTGGCAGCTCACCTGCCTTCTCTGTTTTTTTCAAGGATTGATTCATCTTTAACTCCTGCCCCGCAATTATCATTTTCTATTCTTTCAAAATGGGTTTAGGTCACACAGATCAATTATACCTCCAGCTTTCTGGTCTTGCCTTTACATGAGGAACTCTGCATGCAAACTCCCACACTGAACAGAGCCCACGTTGTGTAACCGAGACAGAAACAGGCCAGTTCAGAAAAAGAAAAAAAAAAAAAAAATCTGAAAGGAAAGAAGTTCCCTTTTACTGCCTCATGTCAACTCTCCTGTTACATGCCTATCCCAAGGCTGCTCACAGCTCCTCGAGTGAGCTGTGTGCCTTCAGACTTCCATGAACTCACAGCTCCAGTGCACTCCAGCTCCCCTCCTCCCAACACCCATCTGGAACCTTTGCTGCTATGACAAAGCACTTGCTCTCTTGCTGCTGCAAGCCAGTGATATGAAACACTCTCCTTCATATTTAATAATTGATCTGACAGAGTTCAATACTCAAGGAGGAACAGAGAGAGAAGTCACCGACATAACCACCAGCACGAAGTGAGGCTGGAGATTCCCAGCGAGCCCTGGTTGGTTTAGTTAATTAGCAGGAATCCCTCATGTGCAAGTGGCTTCCCATTCACTCCCCATGGCTGCTCTGTGTTATCTCTGGAGGTAACACAGCCCCACTTTGCACCTCCCTCCCTTCTACCCAAGCCTCAGCCCCTTTACAGTTACTGGTTTCACCCAGGCTCTCCCAGCTGCCCTAAACCACCCTTCCCAGCTTTGTGTCCACTGCAAACAAACCTTGCTCCACCTTCCTGCCATCAGGTATCAGCAGGAATTCAGGCACTGATATCTGAGGCCTTGGAGCTGCCTCTGTCCCCTCCCAGCTCTCCAGGGAAGGCAGGGGCATTTTTCCCCACTTACATTGCTCCCACCAGCATCTTTGCTAAGATGGTTTCAAACTGCCTGTGTTCCTTTCCGCCGCCATGTGCTCCTGATTGATAACTTAATCTGCCCCTTCTCTTGTCCTGTTAGTCATGGATAGCCAGAGTAAGCAACAAATATTCCCCAAAATGTCACATGTGCCACCAGCAGCATCTCCTCTGCAGGGAGGGCAGCACTGCAGCCCCAGGCACCCGAGTCACATCCTTAGAAATCAGTCCTGGACAGACTTTGGGAGGCTCTCTGCAGTTTTCACCCACAGCATCAAGGCTTTTGGGCTCTCCACAAAGATAAATTCATAGGAAACAGATGTGGGTGAGAGGTGAAACTCGGGAAAACAAGGAGGGCGGGGGAATTGACAAAGTAGTAGCAGTTTCCCTGTGTCAGCACTCTCCAGAGACGGCTCAGCTGCTGGGTGGAAGGAGGGTGGAGGGACACGAACAGAGCAGTGACCTTGTAACTTCTGGCTGCACGTGTCAAAGCCTGGGTAACCCTCCCCACAAAGAGATCTCCAAACAGAAATACTCAGCCTTTAAAGCTGGAGAATACGAATTCCTGTTCGTGTTTTGATGTGTTCAGCTGCTGCGTGTCCCCAAGGAGCTCGCACAGCGCACACACCTGCTGGCCCTCCCATGACGAGCATCCATGAGGTGACGACGAGGACACAGCAAGGAAATTTGCCCCTCTCTGAACACTGGAAGGATGGGAATGGGACACCAAACTTCACTCCCTGCCTGTACCAACCACCTTGTTTACAGCTGCTGGGTGCCAGCTCCAAGGAGGGGCCAGGCAACAGCGCTATGTGGAAATACAAATTGTTTGTGAAAATAGAAGCAGCCCCTGAGCAACAAGAGAAGATCCACTGAGGCGTAAATGGAAATGATTCCAGCAGCCCTTGGCACCCTGACATCCCCTGATCCTTTGAGCCACCTCCACAAATAGAACATTTTGGAGGGGCTGCAGGTGTGTGCAGCAGGCACAAGGTCCAGCCAAAAGCTGTCTCATCCACGAGCAGGGATTCAGGTGCCAGCAGCTCGCTGGCACAGGACAGCGAGTGGCAGCACAGGACATGCAGCTAGGAGGGGTTTGATGGGCAGAGAACCTGCCTAACTACTCACCTACCTAATGCACCTGGTTACAGCAAGCAGCAGCTTCCCCTCAGTCACAGCTCAGATCCCGTTGCGGATCGGCGCATGCCGCGCTCCCGGGATAATCTCCTACGTGCCTGGCTCCATCTGGAAAACTGCTCTGGGGAAGGGCTGGCTCTGTGCCCACCGTGGTGCCCTCCCCAAATCCTCCTGCCAAGTCCACCTGCGTGCAGCACACGAGGTGTGACACCCGGGCAAGGCAGCAGCACAGGGGCTGCGTGCACCCACTGCTGCCTCACTGACGAGCCAGCAGAAGCTACAAGACTCTACCAGCAATTACAGGAACATTGCTGCCTATTTTTACAGCACTCTCCACACAAGCAGCAGGATTTCTACTGCCCAATTAGTAGTTCAAGTTACTATTTAAAGAATGACAGCTTAGGTGGAGGAGAAGGCTGCCTGGGTAATCATTTATGTCAAGATCATCGCTGGGATTTGTTCAGGCTGGAACATTCAAAGCCATCCTTTTTCCCAAATTAAGTGCTGCAGGTTCCATTCGAGGGTCAATCATTAACTGCTCTTTACCGACCTCTTCAAATCCCAGGCACACACACACACACCACATTACCAGAGGAACGAGTCTGGCTTTTCCAGGAGTGACTGCCATCTCAGATGGCAGAGAGCAGCTTTCCTTTCATCTTATTTTAGGGATTAGACTGAGTCAAACAGGCAAGACACCCCCAGCCACCCTGACAATAGCTCTGTCACAGCCTGCACACCCCCATTTTTCTCCTCCTTTTTATAGGGAGAAAAAAAAAAAAATCAAGGGCAAAGAACTGTGAGTATTGGTTTAAAAAAATAGCACACTGAAAGACATGTGCAAACAACTGATTCTGCAGTCTGCCCACATAAGAACATGTTTTCTCTTTTCAGGATGGTGTCATACTTCTGGGAACTGGGAGGAGATGTTCTTGCTTTGTACCGCTGCAAAAGCTATTTATTCGGGTTTCCCTGCCCTTCCAGGACCCCCTCTCTGGAAGCCTGAAAGCTTCATATGACCAAGGCACCGTCTCAGTTCAAGTCTCCTCTCCCCAGCTGTGGTTTCATTTTGCAGCAGTTCTCAGCCAGCACCTTCCCACGACAGCTGCTGATCAGCACAGTGTGTTTCCTGTACAAATCGAGTATTTACCACCTCTGTTCTTTTCCTGTTTACAACCTCACGTGTGCAGCCCTGACACAAATTGTAGCTGTCATATCTCCCCAGATTGTGAGGGACCTTCAGACTGAAAGTTCCCCACCCAGAGCTCAGATAAATAAGGGAGAAGAGCTGTAAGGCACAGCACCTTCCTCCTATGACCACGTCAGGGCTCCTTAACTCACTGTAAGTGAATTAGCTTATCATCCCTTTGGTATTCTGCAGCCCTGTCTTACAGGAAAGCCCTCTGTGCCCCTTATCTCTGCTCTTTGTGAGCAGATTATCAAGTTCAGGACTTTTTTTCCTTTTTTTTTTTTTTTTTTAAGCATGTTTCAGACCCAAGCGTTCATCTTCCCAATCCCAGAAACATCACAGCAAGGCAAGGCCCTGGACTGATCAAATTCCCCAAGAGCTGATAAGGCCCAGAACCATGATAAAGACTGTGGAGTCAGCACTTACACCGAATAAAAAGATGCTGCTTCAGTTGGTTAAAGGCCAAGTAAGTAGTGTAGTAAAATTAAAATGGGAACAAAGTGCTACTACCAGGCTCCTTGTCAGCGAATTTCAAACATACCTCTCAGGAGGTGGCCCACTGGGTACAATCCCACGCTCCAGCCCTGTTGCACAACTGCTCTAAAAATGTTTTTGCTATTTCAGATTTTTTTCCCCCCTCCAGGTGTCCATCTCCACCCTCATGTTAGTGAGTTAAGGGTCCATTGGACCCCACATTTGTACAATGGCTGAGTAAAATCCAACACGAGGGGCCAAGGGCAAGCAAGGAAAGTGAGGGATTCAACAGGGAGAGACAAGGAGTCCTCTATGAACTGCAGCACTTTCTGGGCAGCTGCTGCTACCTTCAGAGAAGAGCCTGCAGAAGGGACAAGGTCTAGTTTTGCCTCTCATTGGAAAGCGTCACAAAGTGCAAGAGCTTTTGCTGACAAACCAAAAGCCCTGCCAAGAACCTTTGGCTCATTAGGAGAATTCTATTTTTTTTTTTTCCTTTGCAATACTTACATGCCCACGGCAGCATTAGGAACAACAAGTGCCCAAAGGCTACTAGTCATGGTTTGTTTGCACCAAGCTCCCAGCCAAGTTGGCTGCAGGATTCAATAGGTTACACTGAAAAAGGCAACCACTGGGTCATCCTAATGCCAGCAAAGGGAAAACACAGTTTGGGGCTGGTCTTCACACACTTGGAGCCAAGAGTCTTCCCCACAAAACTCTTACATTGAGGACAAAAACGGAGAAAGGAAAGTGAGTCAGCATGGATGAATGTCCTCACGCTCATCACAAAGTTCAGAAGTGATGGCCAGATATTTGAGGACAAGAGAACATTTGACCACACAAATTTCTTCAGGGATTAAGCTTTCTTGCCCCAGGGGACAGGCTGGCTACTGGGAGGGAGCAGTTTAGCCCCCCGGGGCAGCAATTTCACAGCAGTCCAAACGTTTGCATCTTCCCTGTGGTCTGTGGGCATGGGCACTCCCATGGGGAGAGCCAGAAAAGCCACAGATGGGTGAGCAGGAAAAACCAAGGTGCACCTCAGTGACTTAGGACAAACTGAAAGCAGTCAGGGCAAAGAGCATGAGGAGGTGGACCCCGAGTGAAGTCCTTGTCAGCAGAGCACATCTCAGGAAGCAGACAGGAAAATGCCTGCTCACAGAGACAGTCAGCATTTGCTTATCAGCTGCTGCGTGCTTTATCTGGGTGGCAGAAAGTCCCCACCTGATGGGTTTAACGTGATCTCTTACATAGCCCTGTGACAAAGTCTCCGCGATGAGGAGAGAACACAGCAGCCTTGAACAGAAGCCCTGCAAGGTCTCCAGGCAATGGGAGTCTCCCTCAAACACAGGAATGCTCCTGGGGACCTGAGTGACACTGACACATTTGGGAGCACTGCCCTGAGAGCAGAGCACAGGATGGAGATGGAGCTGCCAAATGCAGCTGATAAAAACTCAAACACATGCATATTTGCCAGGTGTGCCAACCCAGGCCCTGGTACACAAAGCAGTTGATAACAAGCAGTTGATGAACGAGCAAAACCCAAAGTATCATCACAGCTACTCACAGGTTCCTTTGTCTGGACTTTGTTTCCCCACACCTCGGTTTTCCCCACTATTCTCAGCCATTTCTCACTGAGGGTCCAAGCACTGATCTCCAACTCTTTTCACAAACTGCTTCCTCCACCAGCCCCAGATGGGCTGATCCAATCTCAGTCTCCATCACACATCTCTGGATAGAATCCAAACTGCCTCTCTTCACTCTGCCCTTCCCTTCTCTGAGCACATGCAAACCCTCAGTCACCACAGCAGCTTTCCAAATCCACACCACACCTTTACCCTGGGGCTCCTTTTAACCCCACTGACCACCCAGACACACTGTGGGGTGCACAATTCTCTCCATGCCCAGGCTGGGGATAGATGCCCACTTCCAGGCTGTTTTCCCAGGATCACCATTCTCACACCACGAAATTACCTCTCCCCTTCCAGGCTGTGTCTGCAACAGGGACAGTCACTTCTGGCTGGGGCAGAAGGTAAATCTCAAGCCCTCACAGAAACACAGCCTGGTTTGAGCACATCCTGGGTGCTTGAAGAAGGAGAGGAACTATCAGTAGTATTTAATTTTGCAAATTCTCCTCAACAGCAGCACTGGGCTGCCCTGATAGTATTGCCACCCACGCTCCTTGCTTTCTCACCACTAAGGACAAAGCTCTTCTTATAAACTCAGATCACTCATCCCACAAACCATCATCCTCCAGAACCCATCCAGCCTTCCCTTGCAGAGGAAGAACTCATGGCCAAGTAGAAAAGGCCATCCAGAGAAGTTTTACCTCATCATTAAAGCTCTTTTTCCAATCACCCTACAAAGCAACAGTACCTGCAGCATCACAAGGATGCCACTGGTTTTAGGAAGGAGCACAAATCCCTTCCTTCTCTCCTGGGATTGAATGTGGAGCTCAGCCCTCCTCCAAACCACTCTAAAACAGAGAACCACACCAGCAAACCTCAGCAGCAACTTCTCCACACACCAGCCCGGAGCATTCCTTACCTGACCCGTAGCACAGGTAGGAATAAAACCCTTCAGCCTTCAGCATGATGAGCAGGGACCCCCAGCCCAGCAGGACAGCAGAGAAGAGCAGGTTCTCCACGATGGCCGTGCACGCCATCCACCAGCGCCGCCGGTGCGCCGTGGCCAGCGTGGGGGCCATGGCTGCCTCAAGAGGTGTCCTCTTCCTTCAAAGCCTCCACCTGCAGGGAGCAACACCCGGTGAGCCCACACAGCACATCCTGCTCAAAAAGTACGAATAAACCCCCCGTGGTTTAAGGAATCTCCCCACTAGCAGCCAGGCAGAGTTGCCTTGCTGAATGCACTCGGGGGCAGAACTGGTTCTTACAGGTGCCAGCTTGCCAAGTGACCTGGAAGGGATGGGGAGGCACAGGTGCCCTTGGAAGAGCCCCTCAGGTGCTCACTCTGAGTGACACGGGGCTCTGCTCAAGGACTCTGTTCCACTTCCCAAGCAACAGGTATGAAAATGCAGCAAACAGGCACTGCCCGGAGCCCACTGCCCCTGCACGGGGCAGGCAGCCCACTGCTGAGGCACTGGGGCAATAAATGCTGCAGCCAGCACCCTGGTGTCCCCACTGCCACCAGCCAGTGGGAGACACAGCCCTACACCCCCAGAGGTGGCTTCAGAGACCCACAAGGTCTGCTCTGCCCCGTGCAACAGCACAGACCTGCTCTGGAAGGTGCGTGAGGGTTCTATAAATGCAATTTATATCACCAAGGAGCACTTTTTGCTGCCTGCCAGACCAACCAGCTGAGAGACACTGCAGCTCAGTGACATCTCCAGGCTGCCCCAGATGCTGGAGCTGCATTAACTGTATCCAGCTCCACTTGTCCCAGTCTCTGGGACCCACGGGAGTGAGCAAATTTGGGAACAGACCTGTCTACGGGGCAACCCTGGGGAGCACAAGGCACAAATGTGGCCCTTTGAGAAAAGCTGAGACTTTTCCCAGCCCAGGCACACCTCAGACAACGCTGTGGGGAGAGCATCTGGCCACACACCCAGCCAGGACAGCTTCCCTTATTGGGGAGACCCCAGACCGGGTGCTTTGGGGGGGATGGGGCTCTGACCCAGATCCCTGCAGTGATGCCTGGAGGTCAGCGCCCCCCTTCCAGCCACAGAAGCCGGTTCAGAGCCCCCTGCCCTGCAAGCCAGCCCCCAAAGCCCCTCACCCACAGCGCAGGCCCGCTGCCCCGGCACAGCCCACAACGCATTTCCTCCATCACCTCCTCCTCCTCTTCCTCATCCCTGCGCCCGCAGCCCCCTTATCCCTGCCCAGCCCAGCCATCCCCTCTGC
>VZSR01002145.1:4662912-4706418 GCA_013398615.1 Brachypodius melanocephalos | reverse complement strand
GCCAAAGGTGAGGGAGTGTCCCCACCCAGGGACACCAGTGCCACCTGCCCCAGCAGGCTCAGCAGCTGTGACAGCCCCGGGGAGGGGGGATGTGACATGAAAGCAGCTCCCTGGGGCCCTTGGCACAGCACACCCCCGAGCTCCCACGCCCTCACCGCCTCCGTGTCCCGGCTCTTGCAGACGATCTCGTGGGCCTGGGCACGGAGCTCGTCCCTCTGCCTGTCCACCACCTCCTTCAGCCGCAGCATCACCTCCCGCTCCTTCCGTGCCGTGCTATCTGAGACCAGACAGGGAGCACAGGAGTGACAGTCCCCAGGGACTCCCCCAAGCCCACAATACCACAAAGTTCCTCAGTGCTTCTGCAAAGCTCCTGGTAATCTCACAGTGGGAACAATGCAAAGGAGAGAACTGAGAGTTTTAGACCACCCTTGACACATCCCTGTATTGGCACAGCAGCCCACACCCTGTGCTTGCCTCCACCACCCTCCTGGGTGGTTTTCAAGGTGCTCCAGGAGTTTGGGATCCCTGTGATTTGCAGAACAAGGTAATGCCTATGCTCCCTGCTAGGACAGGTCTCCAAGGTGAGGGAAAGGAGAGCAGCATTCCAGGCTCCAGAAGAACAGGTTTAGCCCTGCACCCAGCCTTGCCACTCCACAGGGACACCCTGTGGCATCAGGGGACCCCAAACCCACCGGGACACCCACCTTCCTGGGACTGGCTCTCCGCAAGCTGCCCCAGGAGCTGGCGGTTCTGCTCCTCCAGGCAGGCCAGGCGGCCGTGCAGGGCTCGCTCCCGGCGCTCGGCCTCCCACAGCCTCTGCTCCGGGTCCTGGGGACGGGGACAACCCGGTCAGAGCCACCCCCGGGGGACGGTGACAGCCGGGTCAGGCAGGCGACAGCCAGGCCAGCGCTGTTCCAGTGGACGGTGACAGCCAGGTCAGAGGCGTCCCAGGGGATGGGGGACAGTGGGGTCAGTGCCGCCACCACCCCGAAAGGGGGACAACTGGGCCAGACAGGTCAGGGCTGTCACCAGCGATAGGGGGCAGCCGGGTCAGATCCATACCAGAGAACAGGGATAGCGAGATCAGAGGGGGACAGGGGACAGCAGGGACAGCCATCCCCTGGAAGAACACAACAGCCACATCAGAGCCGTGCCAGAGGATGCAGGGCAGCGGGGTCACAGCCGTCCCCACGGGAATCGCAGCGTCAGAGCCGTCCCACAAAATGCGGGATACCTGCGCCAGCCCCCTCCCCTGGGAAAAGCGAGCAGCCGGCTCGGCGCCGTCCCCACGGCCTCTCCCGCGGGTCACGCGTGGCTCGGCGCCACGGCCGCCGCTCCCGGCTCCGCGCTCACCTCCGCCTCCTGCGGCCCGAGCGCCGCCTCCCCCTCAGCGCCCGGCGGGGCCGCCACCAGCGCCTCCAGCAGCTCCAGCAGCCGCACCACGGGCGGCACCAGCCCGGCCACGGCGTCGGGCCCGAAGCGGGCGGAGAGGCGGCGCAGCTCGGCGCCCAGCGCTCCCGCCATGCGATAGACGTGCGGCGGGGCCAGCCGGCCCGGAGGCGTTCGCCACAGCGGCTCCGCCATCGCCCCGCGTAAGCTCCGCCCGGCCCGGCCCGGCCCGCCCCGTCCGGGGCCGCCCCCGAGGCGGGGAAAGCGCCCGCGAGCCCGTTCGTACAAAATTTATTGAGCGGAAAATTGGGGGAGAACAACAACGCGCGGGGTGAGGGGGGCGAGCGGGGCGCAGTGGAGGGGGGAAGACACGAACACGCTGTTGAATATCAACAGTACTAAGAGGGGCGCGGGCAGGATCAGGCGTAGAGATCCTCGCGGTCGGCAGAGTAAACCTCCCCCTCCTGCAGCAGCGCGAAGTTGAGGAAGTGAGAGGGGCGATGGACCTCGTGGTAAAACTCCTTGGGGTTGGCGAGCTGCAGCTCGTACTTCATGTTGGGGTCGTGGCGGACACCTGGAAAAGAGGGAGAGTCACGCACCTGAGCACTCCTTCTGCCTCCTCCACCCTTCTAGGACCACTTCCATGCCGGGAGACAGTTTTAAACCCACAAAATCATCATTTTAAAGTTTTAAACCCACAAAATCATCCCTCTTCGGGTTCCTCCCCTCAAGAGATTTACAGTCCTTTTATGCTAGTCGAGTGCTCTGTCACTCTCATTTCCTGACCCCTTCTCCAGCTGCCCGTGGTGTTCATGATACCAGGACCTCCCTACTGGGAACAGCTTCTCTCTTGCATTTCCATTATCTCTTCTGCCTGACAGGGATTAATTATTCAGTGGTGACAGACCACGCACCACAATCTAGACAGAAATGGGATCTATTTTAACTCTCTAGCCACCAAAAAAATCATTGAACTGACATCCCAGTGCTGGTACTAAAGAAAGTTCAGGGCACAGTGCAATATCCCTGCCAGCTGCTCTGAGGAAGCTCTGGAGTGGGTAAAGAGCTATTCCCTCCCCAAGCTCCTCACACTGCCTGCTTTCCCCTGCCCTCCCCAGGCCAGCTCACCCATGAAGTTGTAGTTCCAGGAGCCCTGTGCTGGGACCATGAAGAAGCCGAGGAAGCGGTCGGAGAGGAGCATCTGCACCCTCTCGTAGTGGGAGGGGAGGTAACCCTTGGGATTGTTCCCTTTGTCCGTGTTCTGCCGGCCCCACTCGTACCCGCTCGGGGTCAGTTTGTAGGCTGTCAGCGTGCAGGAGCCAGGGGTGAAGCTGAAAAGGACAAGACACGAGTTTTGAGTTTCCCAGCTCTGCAGCAACACCCCCCTCAGAGGGGCACCAGAAGCCTCCCTGCCCCGCACCTGCAGGTGATGATGATGGTCTTCTCCCCATCCCAGGAGGGGTTGTCAGCCATGACCTTGGCATGGGTGGTCACATCCTGTGGTGAGAGCTGAGGGGACTCGTTCGGTTGGGTGTGAATCCACCCTAGAGGTTCCATTTCCTGACAAAGAGAGAGTAGTTTAGAGAAAAATCAAAACCACTTAAAATGAGACCACTTCAACACCTGGCAAAAAGGACACAGAGATCACAGGCTTCTCTCTCATCGGATCTCAAACAGCTTTGCCTTCAGACTGAGCCCTTTCAGTCCTACAACTACAAAAGACCAAGAGAAGCTGCTCCACTCTCTCAGGTCCTTGTTACTGACCCTCCACCCACCCTGGAAGCTGAACTTTAACTCACCTTGAGATACTCGTGCTGTGGCAGCTGCCCTGGGAGATGCACGGTCTGGTGTGTCCCCCACTGGGGCACCATCACAATGCACCGGATCTCCTTCACCTGGGGGTTGTCTGGAGGGCTCACTCCATACAGGTAACCTGCAATCTAAGACACACACCCCTCCCTTAGAAGGCCAGAAGAGATCTCTGTGTAACTGTGAGAGTGGGAACTCCATAATTACTGAGGAGAGCATCAGAGGGATCCACATGGACAAACCACAGCAGGGTCCCAGCCCTTCACCCAGAGATCCCCTGTGGTGTGGTTGAGCAGGGCACAATTGTAACAAAACTCCCTGCACACTCACCTGGGCCCGCAGGTCTGAGATGCAGATGAACTTCTTCAACACATTTTTGGGAAGAATGTAGGTGTAACCTGTCTCCTTTATGTCATCTGACGAGACATAGATGTGGTTTGTCCGCAGGTGGAGGTTGGCAGCAGAAATTGCTCTGTGAGGAGGAGACCGTGATCAGAGGGGGCACAGATCCTCCCTGAGCATTCCAACCCTTTCCACCACCCCTGCCTGCCTTCCTACCTGACCCTCCACTCAGTCTTGGAGGAGAAGGTCTGGGTTTCGTAGTTGCTGGTGGTGGAGGTGATGATTTCATCCCCGTGTTTGTTCACCGTGCGGGTCTGCGTGGCCGTCAGCTGCGACTGCTCCTTGGTTTGCTTCTCGATTTCTGCAATCTGCTGCCTCTGCTGAGATGGGGCAGAGATCTCCATGCCCAGGATGATGTCTCGGATCTCTGACTGGGTCAGGGATGCAACGTTCACACTGGAAGAGAAAATTCACCCCAGTCAGGCATTTCAAAATGCATTCTGGAGAGCCTTCTCACCTTCAGGCATAAGCTCAAGAACATTTACTACGAAAAAATTAAATGCAACTTTTCAAACAAAAGAAGGGCCATGATGCTAAGATCAAAGTTTTGGTGCAGATATTTTTATGTCTTACCAGAAAGTTATTAATAATAACCAGATTTCCCTACAAAGCTGAGAGTGCATTATCAAAGGCCCTTGGCCACAGCCTTTAGGGCAGGAAGGAAAGGCTGAGAGAATTATGGCTTACTTGTTCTTCTTGCCATAGTCAGCAAGGATGAGATCCTTCAGCTGCACCTCCACCTTGATCCACTCCTCATCTGTCAGGGTTGGCCAGATGTGGTGAGGCTCAGTGATGGTTGTCTTGTCTGGCTTCAGGATAACTTTGGCTCGATCGTTATTCACGTGTAGCGCCCGGAGAATCAGGATCAGACGGGAGAATGCCTTGGAGATGAAAAAAAGATGCAGTTAGAAAGAAGAAAATTAAATATACAAGGCCCTGGTACAGCATTCCTCTGTTTGAGCACGTGGGAACTGCCAGGGAAATCCATCTAAAGGAAAATCAAGGCAGATTCAGAGCCAAGTGCTCCCAGACAAATCATCAGGGATATCTGAGGCCTTGGTTCCTGCCTCATTTATCAGCAGCAAAGCAAAAGGCAGAAGACATATCTGTGCTTACTGTGTAAGAAGAGATGGTTTTCAGCCAGTCATCATAGAGATTGAAGAGAACCATCTGGGGCTCAGTGGCCTTCAGGATGAGATCACCAAACTTTTCCACCTTCAGACAGGCCTGGAAGGGCAGCTGCAACTCCGAGCCTTTGATCACAATATTGGGGAAATCCAGCAAGTGCACCTGGAGTTTATCAAGAGGAATTAGCTCACAACTAGTGCAGGACATCACAGCACACAGAACTGTTATCCCCCACAGATTTTACATATCCTCACAGAGCTGCATCCTTACCTCAAGTGGGTCCAGCATACCCTTCCGTGTCACTATGATCTGCTTTGGCTGCTCCTCCACGGGAAGGGATCGGATCAAGGCAGCCACTTCTTCAGCAGTCTTCCACTTGGCCAGCTACAGAAAGACAGCAGGGTTAGAGAAATATCCCCCTGCTCTTCAGCAGTGTCTCCATGTCCCTGGGAACCACAGGGATGCAAGCTAAATCCTAAAAATACAACTGGAATTTATGGTTTGCTCCAGATCAGTGACAAGGCGCAGTATTTTCTCCTTACTGATCACAGAGGGCAGTTCCCATTCCTGGAGCTCAGTTACTCCTGAGTGGCTCAGAAAAAACCAGCTGGCTACTCCACCTCCCTGGATTTGCCACCTAAGTTTTCTCACTGCACTGGATGTACAGCTAATTGCAGAGTGATTTGTGTCACAAGGAGCACAGTACTGTCCCTCAAGCACTCCTTGATGATGTGGGGTCTTTACACCTCAGAGCCTCAAAATCCTTGCAGCAGCAATGCCTGTGCTCTTCCACTTTTATATCCCATGCTCCTGCCTGCCTGACCACTTGGACTTTGGAGCTCCAAACAAATTAAGAGGCAGGAAGATGAAGATCTTTGTGATGTTTTCTACTCAAGGGAGTGTCCCAAGCAGTCAGAGCCCACCCCTAGGTCACACTCAAGGCACAGCAGGCCCTACCTGTCCCAGACGCTTCTGTCCTGCCCACACAGATGTGTGGATGATCTTCAGGAAGAGCTGTCCAGTTCTGGGATTGAAGATGAAAATGGCTCCATTGATGGGTTTTGTGGTCAAATTCCCTTCAAAAGTCTGAGGAAAAAAAGCGAGAGTGAGAAGTGCAGGGAGATAAATGGAGCCCACCCACACCGTTTCACAAGAGCCAACTCTCTGTGTGCTTTGAGGAGTTGTGTGGGAAATGTAAGAGCTGTTCTGTGCCCTCTGCAAAAATCTGGGTCCATGTGTTGACTCCCAGATTTCCATCATGCATGGAAACCTCCACCCCGGTCAATCCTTTCCCTGAGACACCCCTGTGGCCTCACCTTGTGGATGGTGACTCTGTACACGTTGGTGTCATCCACAAACCAGATGATCTGGTTGGAGAAGAGCTCCCCATAGTTCTGGGAGGACAGGTAGGGCTCTGTGGGCTCTGAGGAGTAGAGCTGCAGCCCTTTGCGGATTCGTTCCCTCAACACATACAGGGCAGGGTTCGCTTTCATGATTTTGGCCATGGCCTGCTGGATCAGAGGTTTGCTCCCAGGGAACCAGTTCCCATAAGCACTGAAGAAGGAAACAAACAGAAGTTGTAACCATTAGACCTGAAGAGGCAACAGCCCCACTTTCCATGCAGCAGCCAAGCCCCTTTCTGGCTGCTGAAAATACAACTTTGTACTGCAGTGTGACTTCTGTAATGTCCCTGGGAGCTGGTCACCTGTGGCTTTTCCCTACACCCCCTCAGTGAGAAGCCACAGCACACACATAGCAGCCCTGGAAAAGCTGCACCTTCTCTAACAAACACGCTGGAGAACTGATTTCTGACCTTCCCCCTAATTTCCAGTGAGAAATAGCTGTCCCCACTTGTAGGGGCTTTGAAACAAGGCCTGTCCTTCAGCTCCAACAACAATCTGACAAAAATATCCTAAAAAACAAATTATTAATGAACTGAGGGAACTGAACCACTACTATTGAGCAAAACTGGTGCAACCTGAGATGCCTTATCCCACTCACTGCACATCTCCAGCTTCTGCCTTCTCCCCTCATTCTCCTGCCCGGAATACAACCCAGTCTGGAGACACACTGAGACAATACCCACAAACTACCAATGCCAACCCAAGAAATGAAACCACAGAAGGTGCAGCTCTCACCTGTGCAAGTTGTAGGCCAGATCAATGGCAATGAGGACCCCAGTGGGAGAGGGGTAGATGCTCATATTGTCTGTGGTGTAGTCCAGGAACTTGGCCCTCGCATAGCGCTCGATGTCGTGGGAGTCGTAGTCACCCCAGCGCAGCTGGATGTCAATCCAGTATTTCTGGGTGGTGGTGCTGTCCATCACATCCCTGAGGAGAAAGCAAGCCACAACGAGTTCATCATGCACAGAACTCCCCTGCAGGAACTGTCACCAAGCATGGACACTGCAGCCAGCTCATATCCACACTCCAGCCTGGAAAGGGGCTCTACTGTTCTCAGCACCCAGCAGTGAATGCAGAGGCTGTTGAGAGGTTTAAACAAAGCAGCAGTGAGCCCACTGCTGTGCAGTCACGAGGTCATCTGCCTCAGGGACTGTCTGGGGAGGATTCAGTGAGAATTCACTCCAGATTCTGGCCCTGGGCCAGCTCAGCTTTGTGGGTTTTCAGAAGAACCTTCAACAACTCAGAAAAGCTCACCCAGAGAGAACAGGAGCAAAGGCAGTGTTGTTTTGCAGAAGGCAGTGCCAGGAGGTGCTGCAACCACCTACCCCAAAAAGCCCTGTGCTTTGCTGCACACAATCTCCAGTGTCCCCTATGTGCCCAAGAGACAAGAGGCTCTGGATGACAGCCTCAGCAGCTCTGCTCTGCAGAGAGACTCACTTGGAATCTGCCAGCAAGGATGGACGTGACACATTCCACTTGTAGGAAGCAAAGAGCAGGATATCTGCGCACGAAGAATTCATTTTGTAGGACTTCCTGGGATGGATTGTCTCTTTCTGCACTGTCTCAATCTCCAGAGCATCCAGCTCTTGATCAAACACCTGAGGAAAAGTCAAAGATGAGATGTATTCAAGCAGCCCAGATAAGGAATCTATCCTCAACACCGCAGAAGGCAGGAAAATCCCATTTTCCACTTCTTCCCTTTCTCTGCCTAATTGTCAGAGGAAGACTGGTCCTGCTCCAAAAGGGCACAGAAACAAACCAAGCCAACACTGCTCACCTGACACAAATCCATGACAATGCTCTCGTGGATCTTCTGCCACAAGTGAGCTCGGAAAATCTGGATGAGGGAAATCTTCAGCGTGGGGATTTTGCCATGCATGAAGATCCCTGTCAAATCCAGCTGCACCTGGAACCCAACATACACCTGCAAAGGAAAAGCAGCTGTGAGAACACAGAACAGCACAACTGAGGAAATTTAAAAATAGACCATCTTCTATCTTCTGTTAAGGAGATTTAGTACCTCTGTGAGAGGTGTTCTGAGAATTAGTTGGATCAATTAACTGCTCTTACTTCAGTGGAGAAGTGGTGTCTGCTCCTAGAGGAACAAACACCAGGTACTTACATTGGCTCTGTTAATGGTAGGAGACCACCAAAGAGTGAATCTTCTGTTTGGAATTTGGTTCAAACCCGATCTCTGGGCATTTGTCAGCTTCTTCCACTTCATGGACTCCTCAAAGCCACTGGCCTTCTCCCTAGAAAGGGCAGACCATCAACTGCATTAGATTCAATTCAATGAGATGTCCCTCATCTCTGCTGCTGTCACTTGTAGCAGAGACAGGGATCAGCCAGGAGCTGGGAGGGTTGTTTCATGCCAAGAAATTTCCATGGATTTGCAAGAAGTTCAGCTGTAGCCCCCTCCCAGGTGCCCTCAGAACTGAACTACACAACTGAAAACCAGTAGAAACTCGGTAGAATCAGCACAGCCTGAGCCCAGAGCCTTACCAGAAGAGACCCTCCCACGTGGGGAAGTAGGTGCCCTTGAAGAGGGTGTGCTCCAGGATCCCTTCCACCCCGCCCAGAGCCTGGATCATGTCCGTGCGGTAATTGTTCAGGTTCCAGAGTTTGCCATCGTGGCGCTGGTGTGTCCACCAGAACGGGTTCTGCTTCAGCACCTGCAGACAACAGCAAGCAGATCACTCACCTGGCTGCACTCCTTGTAGGAACCAACATCATGATGATGGTCAGTGAACAGGTAAGAAGCTTCATGCCCTCAGTGCTGGAGGACACAGCTCAGCTACAACACAAGTTCTGTCAGTACTACTCTGCAATTCACACTGGGTGGGAACCTCAGGTGATATTTTCATCTTTCAGGGACTGGCCTTCTACAGAGCTGTCATTAAAGGCTTTAAACAACAAATTATTCCACTGTTACTAAAACTTAGTATTTTGGAATGTTTGTTTTGGGGTAATTTTCTCTCTCCAGAACTGATCCTGTAACACGTAGATGTGTTTATTGTGGTTTTCTCCGATACACTGCAATCTATCCAAGTGCTTCAAAAGGGGATCGCTACAAATTCTGGAGCATATGGTTCCAAACAGCCTCTACCAGTTCCAACACAAGGCTGTAAACTCTTTCTGGAGCAGAGAGACAGAAGTGCACCTGCAATAATGCAAGGTAAAAGGACTTTGTGTGGAACAGCTATCTAAACTTCATATTCATGTGAAGAGAAATTCCCTGTCAGTACCTGATACTGTTTGAAGTCAGTCCTGACTCTCCATCCTTTATCATAAGCCAGAGTATGACGGTCCTTCTGGAAAAGGGTGTTAATCCGAGGAATGCCCCTGTCCCACGAGTCCTCCAGATCCTCCAGTGTCAGACGCCTGAAGAAAAAACATCCCCACGCTTTGTAACCTCTCAAGTTACAGCAATGCATTAACAAGTAGTTCAGCTGATGAGATCACAGAATGACACAGAGCTCAGGGCTCTGGCAGGGGACACTAAAATGCCAAACCTCCTCCAGAGGTAAGGGAACAGCACTGGAAGTACCACAGGGTGAGCAAGGTCTCCAAAATCCCCAGACAGCATAAAGCTTCCCAGTGCTGCCTGTCCTCCCACACATGGACACACACCTGTTCTGGGCTATAGCCTCCTGTCGTTTCAGGGCATACTCTGCCCACACCCTCTGAGAGTCAATGAATTCACTCTCCCATGGCTGGATGTAACGATACAGATTTGGGATGAGCTGGTCCTCCTCATGACTCATTCCTGAACGGAAGTGAGTGATGCCAACATCTGTCTGCTTGGACCACCTGGAGCAAGGAGACAAGAATGAGGTAGAATTGGGACTTCCCTGATCACTGCCATGAGCTGCTGTAAAGGCAACACAGCTCTGTACCATGGCATGGTTTAGGACTCTTGGAATGTTTTTAGGGGAAACAGCATCTAAGAGAACACTCAAGTCATGCAGGAATTAGAACAGCATAACTCACCTCAGGTCAGACTGAGGGATGAGAACGTGGCCCATGGAGAGCATGCCCAGCCCCCCCAACTCCTTAGGGGTGTAGAACACTACAGGAGGAAAACGGCTGGGCATTTTGGAATTCAGGCCGATCTTGATCCGAGTCTGGATTTTATTCTCGCACTTCACCAGCAAATCCAGCAGCTCCTGAGTATTTACAACAGCTTCTCGGAAATAAGTCATCAAGCCAATCAGAGCTGTGTTCCATTTATTGACAATCTAGAAAGGAAAGAAAAGGATCAGCTCCTGGCTCATTCCCCAACAATCTGCAGAAAGTTGTCATAGATCTCCCTCTCCTCCTTACCTTAGTGAAGGTTGTGGAGCCAGAGGCCATGAGGATCTGCCTCACTCTGTTGTGAAACCTCTGCATAGACTCATCATCCACACGCAGGAAGCACTGAGCCGTGCGTTCCTTGGTGACCTGGAGAGCACAGAACCATCAGTGCCCTCCTGGGAGCCCCTCTCCTGCTGCAGGGCATCCTCACACCCAAGTGGATGTTTCCAAATAAGGGAAAGGGTTTCAGTTTCACTTCAAGACCTTTAAGGAAGAAAAACTAGACTCTCCCATGCCCTTCTTATCATGGTTGGGTCAGTGCCAGCACAGGGGCACCTGTTGGGTCTTTGGAATGTTTCTCAAAACCTATGGCTGTTTCTATTGGGCACCAAGCCAAATTATCCCTCCTTGATTGCTGTGTATTTACAAATGAGCACAAAGCCCCTTTTGGGGTGTCTTAGCAGGTGCTAGAGATTTCTCTGCACCATGCCCAGCTTCTGTTTTGCTTTGTATAGTTTGTTATTTTCTGCTTTTATTAAAACTTTTTGCTTTTCAAAACATGCCCAATGAGCCACCTCGCAATTATTCTAAGCCATCTCTGGGAAGTTGCTGGTCAACCCTAAGGACTTGATACACCTGCATGGGCCTCAAAACACTCTGGCCTCGTGTAAGATTGTATCACTCCCCAACAGATGGAAATCCCACCCAGGGATTGCTCTCCCAGCCCACCTCATTCTGCAGGTTCCAGACGCCATCCTTGTGGGTGAACTCCTCGTAGCTGGTGCGGCACTTGGGCAGGATGCGGCACTCGAAGCCGCACATGTTGAACAGCAGGTTGGGGTTGTCCTTGCTGTACACGGACACGAAGCTGTTCTCCCACTGCACTGTGGTCACCGAGCGGGGCAAACGGTTCTTGATGTCCCAGAACACAGCACGGCCACTGGAAAACAGCGTGGGCACAGTGGCACATCACAATCTGGCCAAATAACAACTGGGCAAGTTCACAGAGCTTCCCTAACTTTTCAGGATTTCAGCACTCACTTCTCACATCTCATCCTGAGCACCTATCAGTCTCCACCAGCTATTTATCACTGATTTTCCCCTTTTTCCTACCACTTCTTTCCCAGCTGCAGCACTTACAGGTTCACATCGTGCTTCATGAGGCGCATCCGAGCGTCCCGGGGCCAGCACTTCTTGTTGTTGTAGCCCACGATGTTCTCGTTGTTGGGGTCTGGGTGCTCTGTCAGGTACCTCTGGATCAGGTCTCTTGCCTCATCAGCTGTGAACCTGGAAATGCACAGAAAAGGATCTGGAATTACACAGTCGACTTATCAACACCGGTCTGGCCAGAAAGATAAGGATTTAATTAGGAAAAGCTGTTTGTCAGCCTGTTTGAAGGTAACTATCCCATTTCTGTGTCCTTCTAATGAATGGGGGAGTTTCATTAGCACAGAGCAACTCAGGGCTTGGGTCATCTTTCCATGAAGAGACAGAAAAGGCTTATTTCACAGTCTCTAATTTGCTGAATCCCTAACAATTGAGCATTTTTGTATTTCTATTCATCATTTCTATTCATCATTCTATTCTAGTCATCATCTCTAATTTACTGAATCCCTAACAGTTGAGCATTTTTGTATTTCTATTTATCATTTGTGTTTCTTAACATTGTTGTGTTTCTACTGGTCCAGTGAAGCTGCAGAAAAGCAAAAGGAGGCATGTGGGCATCCAGTTATCCAGGGAAGTCTGTCAATTCAAATATTCCTGATCTTCAACAGCAAAGGGAACAAAGATCTCACCTGAAGAAGATGTGAATCCTGTCAATATATCTGCAGAAGAGGCGAATGGGATGGGCTACCTCTGTGGCAATGTCCTGGAAGCTGAGGAAGTCATTTGGCATCTGGGGAGGCCCAGCCATCTCACTGGCCCTGTGCAGGCCCAGCACCAGCAGGTCCATCACAAGCCCATAGTATTGGACAATAAAGGAAGCAAACTGCAGCCCACGAATAATCCCGTAGGAGTTTGTGTGATTCATGTCCTGAGGAGATGAAGGGGAATTGTGAGAAAACATATCCCAACACATCAGATCCCTTTCACTTGAGCAGCTCTTCTTCAGCAGGACCCAGAAGGTTTTTTTTACTCCCTCATCACTTTTCTTTGGCAAGTTTTGTGTTCCCTCTTTGCCATGGGTCCAAAACCTCGTCCCTGGTGGGACCCTTTTACCACAACCCCCCTTTCCTGACAAGAACCATCACCTTGTAGTTGATCACCACGTTGTTCTTGGCTGTCATGTAGTCAGCAATGTTGTGATCAACGATGAGACGCAGCAGCCTGTTGAGCAAGGTCAGGTCAATCTTCTCATACATCTTCTCAAACCGAGATTCCAGCATCACATTGCATTCCCCTTCGCTCGTCTCCCAAACATCCTGCAGGTTATTAATGCCTGAGGGAACAAACAGTGTTGTGTTATCTGACACATCAGAGCACAGAAGAGCACATCAGGGCACAGGAACTCAACCTAAGTCCTGCAATGCCTGATTTTTCAGACTCTGGATCTTCCAGTTTATCCAGAAATGGGAGGAAAACTATGTAATCAACCATAAATGCTGTGCAAGTTCTCCTCCTCCAGTATATAGATATGTATTAACCTACAAAATACATCTCTGATTTTAATTATTGAACTGCAAACTGCAAAACCAAAATTCAGCACCTAAGGAGACTCATAGGACACAAGTTCCTCCATAGGAAAAATCATTTTTGCATGGAATCCAAGAGCCCACTGACCTTGGCACCACTTGTACACCAGCAGTGGGGGTGGTTCAGTGTCAGCAGGTTTGATCCAAGGAGGGAAGAGTCTTCTCTTATCAGCCTCATACCACAAGTACTGATCCAGATAAGCATCTGTGATCTTCTCCAGGGGCTCAACATCATAAACAGGGACCAAATGGCTGTAGAGATCCATGAACTCAATTCCCACCTTAAAAAAAAATAGAGGGGGAAAAACTGAGGCTGGCAGTTGAGAGAAAACACAAAGTTTTTGTGCCATTCAGCTTCTGGCTGCAGCATAACATGGCTGGGCTTTCACCCACCTCCTTGAAGGCTCTCTGAGTCAACAGATGTCGCTTGATTCTGGACAGAGCTTCGTGGGGATTATCGTAAGCCTGCTCAATCAAGCCCAGCTCCTCTCTCTGTGACTGATTCAGGCGTGATTTCACACTGGAAACAAGGGAGAACAGCTCAGCACGTGCACGTGAACAGCCTAATGGCCACTGCATTAAACTGATGAATGATAATGTTCAACATGTAAATCCCCACAATCCACACCCCCAAGCTTACAAGCGTGGCAATGGTTTTCCTCAAGTGCCAGAGTCAGTAAGAACTCCCAGATAAACTGGCAGTACCAAAACCAACAGCTTTACCAGACCACCAGGGTAAATTTTACACCATACTTCATCACAGGAATAATGGATAACAAAACAGAAGCCTTTCCCAGTGCCCCTGAAGATCAAGATCATTTCCCACTGCTTACCTGTAAGCTTCCTTCAGCCTCTCCAGGGCTAAGATCAGCAGCTTGGTGTCATGCTTGTAGGACAGTGGGGGGAAGGGGATGGGGGAGAACCTCCTGCTCTCCAGCCAGTGCACTGTGGTTGTGTACACAGCAACGGCCTCCTCTGCAGTGATGTAAGGCCCATCCTGCAGAACCACACCACCAGAATTAATCAGTGAAAGCTTCCCTATGGAAACAGCATTAATCTGGGCAATTTCAGGGAGGACACAAGTACCTTCAGGTAATTATGCTGCCGTTCCTGCTCAGCTTTCAGGTAGAGTCTGGTCAGCCTGCCCAGGTTCTTCTTACAGACAGTTTTGTCCACGGTGGCTCCGCGGCGGATCCGCTCCCGGTTGTAATGAGCTGTGTTTGTCCACCAGTCAGCTTTGGCCTTCACATACCTCAGGATCATGTTCTCAATAGGAGTTGGCAGCCCTGGCACCTAGGGAGGGACAGGAATTTGAGGGAAGCAGGAGTGGGAGCATTCCAAGAGCAGCTCCACTTGGGTGATGTTAGAATTGAACCCAAAGGCCAAATGAGAGATTTACCTTCCAGGGAATATTGGCCTTCCAGCACCTCCACGCCTCACTCAGGTGCTGCAGGATGGTTCTGGCTTTGTTCTGCTTGATCCCTTCTGGCATCATGTCCAGGATGTCGTGCATCACTGCTGCCCTGAGCTCCAGGTCAAAGTGAGACTCCACACGCTGCTTCGTGACAGTCTTTGCAACACCCTTCGAGTGACGACCTGGAAAAAGCAAAGTCCTTCAGGAATTCTGACACCACTGGGCACTTATTCTCCTTCCTGTTTCAGGAGTGCATGGAGGTGCAGGATGTCTGGAGAAATTGTACTGCCAAGAGTATGGAGCAGATGACTAAATGGCTAAGGAGCAGGAAATCCCACTTTCATTTAGAATCCGGGGGCACAGATCTTGGAAGAGCTCTAAACTGGTCAATGGAGCATGGATAAAGACCACCAGTGTGAACACAAAACAGGCTGGCAATCAAACAGTATTAATCTTTACCACACACTCCTCCCATGTGCAGGATTTACAGGGTGCTGACCTTCAAACTGCCTGGCCAGCAGATTCCCCAGCCAGCGTTCCAGCAGTGGGGTGATGCCCCTCATGAAGAACAGCCACACTCTCCAGCCTGGAGCCCAGAAACCACAGCCAGGACCTTTGCCCACAGGCCCCTGGAAGAACAGAGACATGGTAAGAGCAAGTCATTTATTGACATGCCAGAATCCTTCCCTTGTTCCTCAGTTTACATGGGGTCAGTATCACGTGGAAAGGTGGAACTTACTGTGTTAAACCTGTAGTAGATGAGATGTTTCAGGTCCTTGCACATTCGAATCTGCCTCATCAGCTTGTATTTGTACCGGTACATCCCCGTGAGCTGACCCACATGGGCAAAGATGTACTGCAGGCCATCTGCCAGCTGAGACATGGAACACAGGGATAACAATCAACACCTCAGACATCACCTCCAGCAGCCAGGTTTATTGGACAGAGTGTATCAGGCCACACAAAGCTCCTAATGCTGGCTCAGACAATAATCAACTCTTACAAACAAATACAAAAGCAGAATTTCAAACAATGCTGCATATTTTCATTGTTTCCCCTCTTCTCTGTAACACTGCAACATTCAGCCACTTTGTGCATCCCACAGAAGCTATTTCCCATATAAAATATTCCAATTCTCCTCTCAACTTCCTCTCACCACATTTGAAAAACAAAAACCAAAAGCCTACCTGAAATGCATCCACATTTCCCAGCCTGTACTGGACATGGCTGTCCACCACCAGCTTAGTCAGCCGCAGGACCTCTCGGCACAGATGGAAAGCGTTCCCAAAACGGGATTTTTTTCTTTCCTGGATAAGACAAAATATTCAGAACTTATGTCACAATGTCACAGAAGAGTGAAACAACTCCAATTTGGTCAACAACTGAGCAGCTGAGGCACTGTGGTCTCTCTTCCCTCACTGGCTACACAATGACCTTCACATCAACTCTGCTCTTGTGTACAACAGCACATGGACTGATACCTTTGTGGTGAGGGTCTTCACAGGCTTCAGATTGAAGTTGTAATCCAAGTGAAGGTAATTCAGGTTCTTTCTGTGGATCAGCAAGTTCAGCATGTTGTAGCCCTGGCGACACACTTGCAGGCCAACTTCCACCCAGTCCAGCTTGGTCGACTGGAAAAACTTGGTAGCCTTGAAGGAGCGGAACAGGTACCTGGAGAGAGCAGAGACCACCATGAGCTCAATCCCTTACAGAGATCAGCAGTGCCCCATGAACAGAGCCCACTCACCTCTTCTTCTGGGCCTTGGGAGGTCTGTGTTTGAGTGCATTCAGGACATAATATTTCAGCAGCTTCTGGTAGGAGACTCTCACCTTGACTGGCTGACCTGCTGGGCAGTGCTCACGGTACCTGTGGATAAATCACACTCCAAAGCTTCAGCTAATTCACATTCCTTAGAGAGAAGTCTCCAGAAATCCTCCTAAAATCTCTAGAAACCAGTCACCATAATGTATTTATTTCATTTTCATTATAACAAGGTAATAATTTCATGATCACTACATCAGCCCTTCCCCAAGGACAGAACTCACCAGTTCTTGACCAGTGGGATGTCAAGAGCTCTGCGGGTCCTGCCAGACCTCAAATTGAAGGGTCGTGGGGCCCACAGCAAGGCAATGCCATTGGCTGTGTTATCAGTGTAGAGAGGGGTGTCCTTCAGGAAAGGTTCCACAAACTCTGGCAACTCAAACTCTTCATCGTCATCAGGCAGTGGTTCCTGGCTCTGAAATACAGAAGCACCACACAAGGTGTTTCCTGGCTGCTTCAGCTCCATTTCTGAGTTAAGCAAGTTAAAAACCCCCACCTTTTTGCTCTCATGGAAGAGGTGTGGCTGTACTGAGCACGAGAGAAGCAAAAAGCACTCAAGGCAAACAGTAGCTACCAGACCCTGAGTTAGGAGTTATGGAGGTAACTTCAGGGAGATGTCAGCTCCATGAATACACCAAGGGCAACCAGAAAAGTAAATAATCTCTCAGAAGACTCTAACACTATTAATTAGACATTGTGCTTTATCCTACAGAAACCAAAGGAGATAACTTTGTGCAACTCCACAAGTTGAAGATGACTAAAATGACAACTCTGGCTTCTTTTGTCAAAGGGCTGGTGCCTTCTCCTGAAGTATCTATGTTTGTGTGCTGCTATCAGAAGCAAGGTACTAAAGCCCCCTACTTCCACACAGAGGATTTATCACAGTAAACCCAGTGACTCACCTTGACAGAATGTCTGTGTGAAATGGGGTTGATCAGAGGATCAAAGTAAAAAGCTGGGAGGTCAGGATCTTCTGTTTTAATGAAAACAACGTTTGGAGTATGATACCTGCAAGAAAAATATACGAATTAGAGCCTCTGACAGCCTTTCCCTCCTCTCCTGGCTCTGGAGGCTGCTGCACTTACCAGGTGAGGTGGACATGGTGTGGCAGGTTGTTGTACAGGTACGGGAAAGCGATTTTGTACTCTGTCCTGATGGGCTGCCTGATGATGATTTTGTTGATGTCATTAAATTCATTCCAGTCTTCATCCCTTAAAATGAGACAAGAAATTGTTACGCAGGCATTCAGGGTGAGAGAGACAAACATCTGTGACTGAAAACATGCTATGAGCATGACAGATGGTTATCTAGGCTATCTCTCTCCTAAACCCAACACTTACTGAAGATTGATGTCTCTAACAAGGGGCTCAAACTTGGGACCTCCAGGAATGGCCATGTTCAGTGCCTTGGAGGTGAAGAAAGCCTTCAGGTCAAAGAGATAGAAGTAGTTGTCATCCACCAGGTCAGTGAGCAGCTGGTTGGCCAGACGGTACAGGGTGGACATCATGGGCAGGGTGAACTGCCAACGCTGGTACGTGGAGCCGTTGACATACCTGGGAAAGGAGAGCATGGACACTCCAGACACAGCCACAGCACTACAATAACCAAACACCTCCTGCCACCCATCCTTCAGCAAGGATGGGTAACACATGGGTGTCTCTAACTGAAGAAGAGGCTGCAGCACTGTTAAAGATCACTCTGGACTCCTCCTGCCTAGAAAATGCTGGCTGCTCCAGCTTCTCTCCTCCTCTGTGCCCAAACTGACACAGAGTATCTGTGCACCTCAGCAAACAATCAGGTTCAATTTCCAGCTAGAAAATGCAGGCTGTCAGCTTGACAGCATGGTCAGAAACATCGGTTTTAACAGGTAAGTGGGTAACAGGCCCCCTGGATAGAGGGGCCTTGCTGGATGCTGAATCATAGAATCCCAGAATGGTTTGGGTAGGAAGGAACCTTAAAGCTCATCTTGTTCCAACCCTTCCACGTTCCACTATCCCAGGTTGCTCAGAGCCCCATCCAACCCTGCTTTGATCACTTCCAGGGACGGGGCAGCCACCTGAGCAACCTGCAAACAAAAGATGCAGCTTTCCAACACTCAGCTATTCCCTCCCACCCTTGAGGGAAGGTTTTTCTCTCCCCACCAACATCACACAAAGGTTAATCACTGCTCTGTACAAGTAATTCATGCATTGTTTTTCCCCTCTCCCAGTGAATTATGCTACCACAGCCACGTACTTCCTATTGTCCTTCAGAGGCTGGTGGTCATAGAACCAGTCCAGCACAGGGGCATCCTCCTCTGGATCCAGCTCCAGCTGAATGGCTTCCAGGGGCTCCACATCCAGGATGTTATCAGCATAATCCAGAGGGGGTTCTTCATCATCAAACGGGGGGAATCTCATTCTCTTGAAGTGACGCCTGTCCCTCTTCTCCCGCCTCATCATAATCCACATGGAGCTGCAGGAAATCAGGAGAAGGTTAAAATCAGGGGGATTTTATGGTGGATGCAAAAAGGTTTGCCCCGCCTAGATGGAGCAGAAGGCACCTACCCCCACTGGGCAATGTAGACGGGCTCGATGACCCAGGGGATCTCGTTGACAAAGGAGATGGCGCCGGTGATGTGGTACAGGACGGGAACGTCTCGGATCTGCTCCCAGGGCATGGGCATGTTCTCCAGGAGCTTCAGCACAGCATGGGGCATGTACTTCAGAGCCCTGCAACCACAAACCAAGGAAAACCGTGCTGCAGTGGATCTCAAGCACAGCCAACCACCTGCTACAAGCTCAACAAACTCCCAGTCTTCCCTCCTGCAAGCTGCTCATCTGACCGGTTCAAAAAGCAAATCCATGAATTTCCCACTCTATCTTTGTACTATCAAAAGGTTTTCTAGTGCTTTGGCTTTCAAGAATGTTGAAAACAAAACATAAAGTTTTTGACTGTGTTTCTGGAGTTTTTATGCTAAGTTAGTGCAGCAGATCATGCACTAGGCAGCTCTCTACATCCAAACAGCAAAGAAACACTCAGGATGCTTTTCAATCTTGCAAAAACTATTTCATACTCTCCCCAACTTCTTCTAAAACACTGTGTTATGCAAAGTAATGTTTTTTCTCATAAATTCAAAGCAACAGTTCCCTTTGCTGATGCTCTTTTGCACTGATACCTCACAGCAACAGATTGAGCTACAACTGACACAGAAAGCTCTTTGGAGAAGAGGCTTTCCCTTCAATGATGCATTATCCAGCCTAATGTTTTTCCTCATAAATTCAAAGCACCAACTCCTTCTGCTGATCCTCCTCTGCACTGATGCCTCAGGGCATCCTCACCAAGCTACAACGGGCACGAAGAGCCCTTTGGAGAAGGATCTCTCCCTTCAACAATTCTCAAGGCGGCAGCGGCGGATGCCCTAAGCTCCCCCTCTGTCACACACCGGCGATCCCTTACCCCAGGTAGACACGCTTGTCGTGCCGGAATTTCCTATTGGTCATGTCGCCGTGGTCGCGGATGATTTTGCGGACATGCTCGGGGGGCATGTCCTCCTTCTGCGCGTCCACGAAGCCGAATTTCCTCTTCTCCGCATAGCGCTTGGCCTGCAGCTGCTGCCACTTGCGGGCTGCGGGGACACAGAGGCGGCGGGTCAGGCCTGGTCCCCCGCGGAGGATCTGGGGTGCCGGGGTCGTACCCACCTTTCTCCTGCAGCTTCTCCTCGGACATGTAGTCGGGCAGCGGCGCCAACGGGTTGGGCACCGGGGCGCAGCCGCCGCGGTACGGGAACACGGCGGCCATGGCGACGCACCTGCGGAGAGGGTGGAGAGGGGCTCAGGGCAAGGTACGGGACGACGACGAGGACGCCGCCGTTCACTCCTCCGTCGCTCCCGCCCGCCCCGGGCCCACCCCGGACCCGCCGCTCCCCGTTGGCCCTCACCGGCAGCCGCGACCCCCGCGCTCCGCCACCACAATGGCGGCTCCGCGCCGCCGCTACCGCGCCTGCGAGACCCGGATGTAGGCGGGACTCGCAGCACGGGTTACCCAATCACCTTTCAGGAGGTCTGATAGACAGCAAGTACATCCTATCAGAGTGTGGAGTGGGACGGGGTGGGGTCTGAGGGCGGAAGAGGGGAGGAAGTTGTGTCTGCCCACACGTCCGGTGTGGTGTCCCGCTTTCCCCGGTCCCGCCCTTCGCTGCTTCCGATTGGCGGAGAGGGGCGGCAGTGACAGCGCGGCGCCGCCTCTGATTGGACAGCGCCTGGCGCAGCTCACTGCTGTAGGGGGCGCCCCGGCCGGGTCTTGCACCCCCCTCCCCTCACGAAGGGTGGTAGGGGCGGGGGGAGCCCTCAGGGGGACATCTTGGACGTATCCCGGATACAGCCCGGTGATGTCCGTGTGGAACAGCGCGGGGACATCCCCCACGGGGCCTGGACATCCTCTCAGTGGGGCCGAGCCCATCTCAGCCAGCTCCCGTGCCCCAGACAGGCAGGGGGATGCTGCGCCCCAGTGACGCCTCACTTCCAGCACTGCCCCCATGGCCACACTTATGGCCCCTAATCTCGCAGCAAGTAGCCACCCACCTCATTGCCCCCTTCCTGCCTCTCTCCAGGAGCACAAGTGCCCCCCAGCCCTCAGTGCTTGCCCAGCATCTGTGAAAAGGTGAGGTCCAGCTCACTGTAGTCGGGTTCAATGTGTTGTCAGGGCCACTCAGCAGCCAGGCAGGTTCTTGCTTTAGGGTTTTGCTAGGATAGGGGCTCCCATGGGGAGAGAGGTTTGTTCTGGAGGGATATTGGCTGGAGTGGGGTGGCAGGATGGGGTATTGCTCTCCAGCAATTAATTCCCTGATGGAGATGCTCCTTCTAGCCCTGTGGTCCCCCATACGGTGGAAATAGAGACGTGAGTCCTTCCCAAAACCTTTCAAGCCAAGGCTGTGGCACTTTCTATCGGGATGGACAAGCACAGGGCATCCCCACATCCGACCCCGGTGACCTGCAAAGCCACTGCTTATCCCACCTTAGCCCTGTGGGAAAATCACGGTGGATTAAGAGGCGCCCAAACCAGGCTCCCCTGGCCCCCAACCCCACGTGCTCGGGGTACAGGACATCCACGTGACAGCAGGAATGTGGGAACACAATCCAGGCCTTGAGAAACATCCCGGGTGTGGGCAGAGGCTGGAGAGCAGAGGCAGCATTTTTAGCGGATGCAGAGGCTGTGTTACGGGCAAGGATCAGTGGAGCAGCTCCTGGAAAATTTGGAGTCTGTGGGTCAAGCCAAAGAGGAACCCCTGCGTGAGAGTTCTGCTCCAGCTGGGAGCTATGAGGGGCACACAGGCACCTCAACACTGCTTGAGGTGACATACCCAAACCTGGAGTAGTTGTGCCCAGCACCTGGAAGCTTCCCTGCTCTCCACAAATAGAAACGTAAGCGGCTTTGGCCACGCATTGTCTCCAGCCTCACACTGCCCATGGATCACTCATCTTTCCCTGCCCAGCAGGAATGTGTCTCCTTCCTCAAAACACGTGCCAACCTCTCTGAGCAGTGCCTCGCTCCTGCCTGACCCCAAGCTCTTCAAGCAAAGTGAGAGATTTTGTGCTAAAGCTTGTTTGCCACACAAAGGAAACGTGACTGACCCAAGTGCATTTCTCCAGACTGGTTCACGTAACTCCAAGTGGGATGATCCTGTTACATACACAGTGCTGGGCTCCTGGGGAACAGTCCAGTGTGAGAGAATCGGTGAGGAAAAAGAAATCTGCAGTAGGAAAACGTTTAAAAATGTTCCTTCACAGAAAGGAGAGGGGTGGGGAAAAAAATACCCAACAAGAGAGGTAGAGTGTGCCAGTGTACAGTGTATTTTCACTCCATGGCAGGGAGACATGGGGTAAGGACTGTGCTAAGCAGTGACACCCCCAGAGTGGGCTGGGATGCTAAGTCCCTTTGTCCCCTCTCAGTCCTTTCCCCTCAAGCCACTTCATTTGCAGCCATTTATTAAAAGCTCGGTTAGTAAGAGCCTTTGCTGCCAGGTGAGAGCGTTACACCAGGCTCTGCAGCACAACTTGGCATTCCTAACAGATGCCTGAATCCTAAAAGGTTCCTGAAAATGCCACATTCTGTGGGAAGTGACCATCACACAACATCCTCCCTCCAGCCACTCATGCTCTCCCATGCTCATTTATGGGCACTTAAATGATCTGGGGACAAAACAACATGGAAAAAGCTCCAGTTGTCAGGAGAGGTTGGGGCTGCCCCGGACCTGCACCCCACAGTGGGCAGCCAGGTCTCAGCCTGGGACAATCTCCTCAGGGAGGGCTCATCAGTGCAGGGTTTGGTTTTTAGTGAGCATCACCTCGAAGGCAAAGCCTGTCTTGCTGGTGGTGTTTCCATAGGAGATGCCACAGGGAACTCAGTGTCCCGTGGCTGGTGGGACGCTGAGGGCTGCAGCACCAGAGGGATTGGAAACAGCCTGTGGTGTCAGGATGTCTGGAAGAGCAGTGGGGAAACAATGCTGCTCTGCCCCCTTCTTGTCTCAGTGGTGCCTCAGGGAGCTGTGAGAGCTCTCAGAGCTTCTCTGAGCAGCTCCCAATTGTCCAACCACATCATCCAAAAGTGTTTGGGGAGCAGAGCCACAGTGCCTGGTCCATGAGCACCTCCTCAGCTGTGCAGGGCCCAGGATCCTGAGCCACAAGAAAAGCCTGGATGCTCTGTTAGTGCAGCCCCTCCCTGCAGGGTACTGAAACAGCCACGTTCACCCTCCACTTGCTCCACGGGCTTGGAACTTCCCCCCTACAGGGGAGGGGGCTATTCCTCCTTGTCCTGCTGCACGTCCCGTCTGGATTTGAAGAAGTCATTCCGCAGCAGGCGGTAGAAGAGGATGATGTTCATGGGCGTCATGATTGCCATGCCCACCGTGCCCACGGCATAAGTGGCTGGGGGCACGTTCTGGCGATTGAGGAAGAGCCAGCGGGTCATCCAGGCCAGCGTGGCGATGCGGAACACCACGTAGGTGCCCAAGTTGATGAGGCTGTTGAGGCGGTAGCAGGTGGTGTGCACCAGGTTGGCCATGAGCAGGATCTGCCGCAGGTGGAGGAAGATGGAGTTGATCTCCACCAGCAAAGCCACGAGGGCGAAGCCGACGTACTGGTGGAGCAGCACGGCAAGACCGAAGCAGATGATGACCTGGGAAGGAGGGAGAAGAGAGGCTGAGCCCAGGGGCTGGTTGCTCTCAGCTGCTGCAAGCTGGAATCCTCCATGCTTGGGCACAGCATGGAGCAGAGGTGGAAAGGATCATCACAGCAGTTCCAAACCACCCGTCACCCCTGCAGCATTGCAGCCTCTGGCACCTCCTCACCATTGCATGAAACCTGAGTGGGTTTTTTTGTTCCAGTGGGAAGAAAAGGAAACAACTCTCTAAGCCCCAGGCTGGCTGAGGAGACAAAGCAGCCTGACCTAACCCTGCTGTTGTTGCCTGGGGAATGCAGCCGGCTGTGGCCCAGCAGGTTTTCCCACACACTGAATGGACAGGAAGGGAGAGTGTAGCCCAGGGCTATGGCCGCTGCTGGCTCAGGGATTCTCCCAGAACAGGCACCCTGCGGGGATTAGGTGGCTTTGGTGTATCAGAGAGCCCCCCTGAAGCACCCTGGGGCTGCTGGGTGCTGCAGCAGAGGATGGGGCTGTTTGGGACAGGATTCCTGCCCCGCACCCTCCTTGCCAGGCAGGGGGACAGGCTCTGCCTGCCCACGCTTCAGCACACTCAGTCCTTTCTTTGGTTTATGCCATTAATGCTGTTCTCTGTATGGGCTGTGTAATGAGATTATCTGCTCCCCGCTCCTTAAGTCACTGTCTTGGCTTGAATTAGCTCTATTGTGGAGATGAACTTTTGGCTCACCAGCAGCAGCCAGCAGAGCCCCAGGGCTCACTGACAGAGCAAGTCTGACTACTCCATCTCACCCCAGGTGAGTGTCCCTGTCCCCCTCCCCTCCCCAGGCCCTGCACACCCCTGAGCCTCTCCTGAACCCTGCAGCATCTCCACTGCTCAGCCCCAGGCTGTGCCACACCCCCCCCCACCACCCTGCAGCATCCACAGCCTCAGCATCACGGAATTGTTTTGGTTGGGAAAAACACTCCGGCACCTGGATATGGGAGGTGATCAGAGAGAAACCCACAGGGCACAGCAAGACAGGCAGAGGGCACTGGAGTGGGGGTCCTGCATCACAGCTGCTCCAGCCACACCAGCCCCACATGGGAGGAAAGTGCCCCGGGGAGGGGGAGGTGGGTGGAAGGGGTGTTCAGCTCTTGCTGGTTGGCAGGTGCTCAAGAGGGCAAGAGGCACAGGAGGTGAGCTACTCACCTGTGCCAGAGGGGACACCTGGGTCACTGCTGTCAATGACACTGTTGTGGATCAGCCCAGCCCTCTGCCCTCATGCTCTGTGTACACAGTTTTTTCCTACTCTATTTTTGGGTGCCTTTCTACTCTAAGAGTACAGAGTCCTGCAGGACCAAGAGGAGCTCCAGGCCCTGCTGTCTGGACTCCTCTCCCCAGAAAATAAAATCAGACTTAGTAGCAGGCAGCAAACGCCCACACAAACAACAGCAGGAACCCCCCTCATGTCCCACGTGCCCAGCCTCCCTGGTGGTACCTGTGCTGGTGCACTCACCACAGAGTGATGAAAGAGCAGCTCCCAGGACTGATGAAGTTTCTGATTGCACAACATGTCCACAAAGTCTTCAAGGAAATAGCCTGGGATTGGGGAGTCCATGAAAAAAAACGGGGTCAGGAAGGGCTGTGCCAATAAATTCCCTCTGCCCCAGTGGACTCTGTGCCTGACTGGGCTGGGCAGCCCTCCCAGGGAAATGATGGTTACATCTGTGTGGGAGGGGAGTCACACACAGCAAAAGAAGGAAATTGGTGTGGTTTGGGTCCCTCGTGCAACTATTCTGTAGGACATGATCCCAGGAAGAGGCACCAGCTAACTCCACCAAGTTATGGTGGCATTTTTGGGATGCCCCAGGCCCCGGCTCCCCCCGAGGACGGTGGAGGGCAGCCCGGTGCCCAGTACCTCCTGGCTGCGGGTGCCGTGGGACAGAAAGGAGCCACTGTCCTTTGCCAAGAATAGGGCGATTGTTTGAGGTGCCTGAGACATCGCGACATGGCTCAAGGGGCTGGTGTCAGGCACCGACGAGCCCATGAAGACCCCCCGCGGGACAAACGGGACAGTCCATCGCCAGACCTCACCTACAGACACGGCGACCAAGCTGTGCGCCCCGGGCGGGTGTGTGCCCACCAGATCATTGGACATCTCGGGGTGGAGGTAGAACCTGCAGGGAGAGAGGTTGTGAATGTCGGGCAGTGCCGCCGGTTCCTTATTTCTCTCCCGGTGTCCTCAGCATCCACTCGGTGCTGCCGACCCTCCCCGGAGATCTCCTGTTGCCCTGCCCCACCCGCAGCCACCCTTCTCCTCCTGTTTTCCCTGATGTACCCCCATCCCCTGGTGCCTCCTTGTCCCTCGGACCTTCTTCCCTCTCTCTGTGCCCCCCAGTCTGCAAGTCCTCACCCTCCCCAGGGTCCCCAACACCCCCATTTCCATTAGTGCCCCCTTGGCCGCAGGTTCCCGTCGGGGTCCCTCGATGTCCCCATTCCCTCGCAGTCCCCCCGGCAGCCCGGTGTCCCTTCGGGACTCCGCAGTGCCTCTCACCCGGCCAGCGCCCCGCCGCCGCTGAGCACGCTGTGCGCCAGCGATGTCCAGATGTTGCGCCACTTCCAGCGGTTGCGCCGGGCCGAGGGCGGCGGCGGCACGAGCCGCTCCAGCCCCCGGTTCAGCAGGCGGAAAGCGGCGAAGGACCCGGCCACCACCAGCAGCCCCGGGCTGAAAGCCATGGGCATCCACCGGCCCGCCGGGCTCCCATGGGACCGGCCTCGCTGCCCGGCGGGCTCCGCCTCGCCCAGCCCCGGGGCCCGCCCTGGGCACCGGCACCGCCCCGGGCACCGGCACCGCCCCGCCGGCACCGCCCTGCCCCGGCCGCGGTGCGCACGGCCCCGGCGGGGACACAGCGAGCATCACCCCCGAGGGGAAGGGCCGGCGGCCGCCCCGCTCCTGGCGCTGGGCTGCGGACACGCAGCGGCATCGCTTCCTGTCGGGCTGTGGGACACAGGGAGCCGGAGAACGGGAATTGAGCCCCCGGGGATGTGTCCGCTTTCCCCGGCGTCGCACGGCAGAAGCGGCTCCAGCCCGGAGCCGGCTGAGAGCGTGGCACGGAGCGCGGAACGCGCGTCCCGGCGCTGTGCGGGAGCTAGGGACACTTCCCTTGTTCCCCGGAGGTTCTTGCTCCGCCTTGGTGGCACCGGGTGGCCGAACGCCTCTCCCATGAGGTGCTGCGGCCGGTGGTCCTTCATCCTAAAGCATCCCCGGCAGGTGATGCCGTCACCGTCATTGTTTCCTTGGGCAGGAGCTCTCCAAGCCGCCGTTCATCCCGGGTCAGGACCCCCTCAGACCACACCACCGGGGCTGATCGCACATGAAGCACGGAAAAGGATCTGATTGCCTTGCCTAAAACGTCCCTGCTCACAGCACTGTTATCCCTCATCCCCTGTCCCATGTGTGGTCCCGAGAGAAGCTCCCAATGTCTGGGACACCCCAGCTCTACTGTCTGGAGGTCGTGGAAATTCACAATCCCATAGCCACGATTTAAGTTCTCCCCTACAACTACGCTGCTTTTCCAGCTTCCCGTAATTTGATCGCTCCCTTGGTGCTTTTTGATGTCTTCGGCAGAAGCTGCTGCACAGCCCTCGCTTCCCCTTCTGCCGCCGGGCTGAGTCACCGTGTACACACCGATTAATGTCAAACTCCACCTCTCCTTTGAGGTATTAATTTTGGATGAAATCTTCTACTTCCTCTTGGCTAAAACAGAAGCGTGTGGAGCCTGAGCTCTTACTTGCTGCCCTGGCTTTGGGGTGATGAACACAAAAACATCAAATACACACTGATGGAAGTGACATTGAGTGATTAAATCAAATAGGGAGATGGGTGAGGTTCTTTTCCAACCTAAACCGTTCTGTGTTTCTATGATAGTCCCGACTGGTAGAAAAGCATCTGTTCATGCTGCACAAATTTGCTTAAAAGCCAGGCAAGACAATGTACTTTCATAACAGTTACGTGGCCAGGAGACACTGCCTGAAGGAATAGGCAGCCCTGAGTGCTCAGGGGATTTTAAATAATCTCGTGTATTAGGACTGGAAGGATCACACAGGCTAATCTGTTACTGAGAAGACCAAATGCAAAGACATTTTTGTTCATCATAAGATGTGCTGAGGAAAGAGAGACATGCCTTGGAGACGTGCTGGGCTGCTCAGGGCACTGAGGAGAAAAATCATTTAACAATTAATTGAGTATAAAATTGCACAGAGCCGGTTTCCGAATGAGAAGTCATCTGCGATGTTTTAGCCTCAAAAAATCTTGCCTGCCCTTTTCCCTGGTGACAACTCTGCCCTTCACCTGCCTGCAGGGAAAATCCCAGACTGTGGAATGCCTGCAAGTCCAGCCCCCTTTCCCCAGGGGCTCTTCCACTTGTGGTGTGTTTATCCTAAAGATGAACATTCAGCCGGGCTCGGGGACAGGAACAGTTAAAATGTTTCTGGAGCCTGGAGAGCTTTTACCTACCACTTCTGCATGGGAGGAATTTAAGCCGTGATTATTTGAGCCTCTGGTTCAAGGACTTTGATCCCATCGCTACAGCACTACCAACAGTTACATATAAACTACTTTTTGGGTCATTTTAGCCCAGATTTTATTTCATTTTACCAGGACTTCCCATTGAGCAGTAGTTTCTTACAATCCCCATTCCAGCCTTTTCTCCTCGTCTTCCTTCCTCTGCAGCAATGGCATTAACCGGGGGCGGTTTTGGAACTGGAGGCTTCCAAGCCCAGTTACAAACAAGTCCCCTGACACCAGATCAGGCCAAATTATTCAACCACACGCCACATGCTCGGGGGCCAGCCTTGTCCCAAAAGAACCCGAAGTGAAGAGCAGGGACGGGAGCTCTCGGGCGCAGCTGCCACAAGAGGTCCCTGCACGCCCGCTGGAGAACTGGGAGCCCGACCCGACGGGATTCCTCATTCCCGCCTTATTTGGAGATACTGCCTTTTTCACCCAGATTTCCAGAAGTTTTCCCACTGTCCCCAAACGACCTCGTTTTCTGCGGGGAGGCAGCTCAGGCTGGTGCAGGGTGGCTGCGGGTGCCTGCTTCCAGCAGAGCAGGGGACTCCTTGCAGGTATCAGCAAGGACGTGCCCAGGTCCATCCCATAATGCCACGAACAGCATAGCTAATCCCATAGTGGGGGCTTTCCAGCAGCAGTCGGGGTGTAAATCGAGGGTTACAGGATTTTATCCAATAGCTAGACAATCGTTTTTGTCTCCCTTTCCCAGGCTGGAGTTTCTCTGCAGCACATCTGAGGGATAGAACCCGTTTTCCACAATAAAAAACTGGCAGTTTGGTGATAATCCACCACAGGAATTCTGCCAGCTGAACTCTGTCCCCCCCTAGACGCTCCCCCACTACTCCTGGGTGGGGGTTTGGGTGTGCTTTTGCACTTCCACCATCCCTTACTTAAGGAGGAGCCCGCTCTGCTCCCAAATGCCACAGAGGACTCGCTGGAGCCAACAGATGTGGGAGCCAGGCACGAGTTTGCAAATCTTCCCTCCCTTAATCTGCCTCTCCTCATCCAGGGAGTCATAAAACCCATCTGCTCATCTAATGCCAGACCTGGCTCACACCTGAAGTAATCTGAGGAGTCCAAGAGCTCAAAACAAATCAAGCAGCTTGGCTTCCAAACCTTAATTAGCTGCTGTCTCCATCCCTCTCTAAACTGTGTCACCACTCTGTCTGCTTAGGCCATAAGAAGTCAGATGATGGTAGGAATGCTTTATATATCCACATCTCCATTCAGGAAGTCTGGAACTTCACACTTATGAAAGGATCTACTGTGCAAAATGCAGGTTCTGCATGGCAAAGCATGCCCAGGCATTGCAGAGGCAGCTGTGGAGAGAGCTGAAATCAATTCAAACTTGAACATCCACCACTTCCAGCCAGGAACACCTTCCTGATGTGGAAGCTGGATATTCTCCAGGTAAAACTTGCTGTGGATGCGGGAGAAAGGGATTTCAGTCTCTGTGAATGTGGTGAGAAGCTCCAGAATTTAAGGCAAGACATGTCAAAATGTGCAGCACTTTACCACTGACCTCAGGACTTGAACTCATCTGGCAGAGGAAATCATCTGTGCTTGCACCACAGCCTGCCCCTTTACCCTGCAAGGTAAATCACTCTAAGGGAAAGGTTTTCCTGCTCTCACTCCCGAGGGAAGGGTTTTCCTTCCACCCCACAGTGTTTCGACCAACGCTGCAGGTGTTCTGCTGCTCAGGCTGCTCGTCCTTCCTGAGATCATTCCTGGAATGCAATGTCTCCCAGGAGCCTCCCAGAGCCAGCATGTTCTGGTGCCAGATACCAGTTGCAGACCGGGCACAGCAGCTGCCTTCTGCAGCCTGGCATGTGGGAATGTTCCCAAACCACCCAGGCAGAGCCTGCTTTGCCCACATGATAAATGACCTCAGGGCAGGTTGATCTGGATGCTCTTCTTTTGGCCTTCCTTTTTTTCCCAGGACTGGAAGGATAGTTTTTTTTCCCCTCAGGACTTGGCACAAGGGACTTGTTGGAGAGACCTGTGTTGACAGCAGAGTGTCCCTAAGGGTGCTGCAGGCTCAGCTCTTTCTCAATCTTGGGCTGGACCAGCTGTCATGAAGCAGTTTCACGAAGGATGTGCTCTCTCCTCACTCCAGCTGCATAGGTATGCCATGGGATAAACAAAATTCCACTGACTGGCAAATCCCCTTCAAGCACGGCAGCATGGGCAGGTCTCCTCTGCTTTCAGCAGCTGCCATGCCCCCAGTGTTTTGACTTTCTGAACTGTTGATGTGCTGTCATTGGAAAGGTTTCGGGTTCCTTCTTTCCTTTCCCAGTGTTCACTGTGAAGTGGTGCCAGCTGTCTGCCAGGCCTGTACCCCATCTCTCACCATCACCAGACATGAATGCTTAGGAAGAAAATGTGAAACATCACATATAATTATTCTTACACTGTAAGTAAATTCATTCCCGCTAAATATTTCCTTTTCCTTGTCTTCTTCCCTTGTGGGATAAACATTTTTTCCCTGTTTAATTCACCAGTCTCAAGCTTAAATAATTCTTGGTGAATATGCATGTGCTTGATGGTTACATCATGATGCATTTATGACTAATGGGGGTTTTTTTTGCATTTCAGACAGGTTAACAGCGAGTCCTCCAAGGTGGAAGCACGTCCCAGCCCCTTCACCCAGTTCAGCATCACAGCCTCTGAGCCCACTCAATTCCTCCTGTTTTACAAATACAAGCACAGGAGCTCCCCCACTGCATCTCCAGCTGCTGCCGGCTCTGCAGCTTGGAACAGGTTAGGTTCCCTCCTGAATTCTCTCGTTATTAATATCACAAACCAAGCTGTTCTGAGAGCAGTGCCCCATTAATCACTCCAGCTCTGCTGCAGGTTTCACCTCACTTCCTCTTCCTGCAGCTGAGCAGTTTTCCTATGATTTGACTCTGTGGGTGCTGCTTGTTAAAATCAGTGGGTCTGATTTTAACCCTCTGAGCTGGGCGAGCTGAGAAAAAAAGGTGGGAAAAAGATGAATCCACACAGCCATGGCATGAAAAAAATGTGCTACTCCAGCTGATGGTGGTGGGAACTTGAAGGCAGGAAAGGTACATCCCTTAAATCCTTGCCTCTAAAGTTGAGTTTTCTGGGAGGCCCAGCAGCACTGGGGAGACACAGCAGAAGTGAGGGTTTCTAATAAAATCCAAGGTCAGCTCAGCAGCTCGTGTGAGTCAGCACCAATGTGGGTGGCAGATCTGCTCAGAGATGTTTGATGCCCACCTGGGCTCTGTTTGTGGTTGAGGGCACCGCTTCCTTTTCCTCTCTTCCTTCCTCTGTTTAATCCTGGCTTGTGCTACAAGCAAAGGCCTAAAACCCTCTGAGTAACCACCTCTGGTTTATCTAAAAAGGGTCAAAAGAAGTTTACAGGGTATCTTCCTGAAAATCTGCCTCCAATCCCATCCCAGTCCCTCGAGGGCGTATTGTGTGTTCCTGACACACACTAACACCCCTGCAGCCAACCTTCTCTCTGACATCCAAACCCCTTTTCCACTTTGTATCCTTTGTCTATCACTTTTTAAAATACCCATTCTACCATCTTTGCCTCTGTCAGGCATTTTGGTTTGCCCTCTCCTTTGCACTTTACAAAAGCCTTTCCTGGGGTGCTCCGCTGCGTCCAGCAGCCGAATCTGCAGCTCAGCCCCGGAGTGCAAATGTCTCTGCACAGGATCAAGCTCCACCTGCCTCATCCCAAAGCTGCACACCTCTGTGCCTGCCCCTTTGGCTGTTCACTGCAGATTTCCATCCGTTTCTCCAGTGATTTCTGCTGAGTCAGAGAACGCTCCGCGAGGGCTGCTGCTCCTCCACGTGGGAACGCGCTTCTGGGGAATAATTACAGAGTTTAAATACTGATGTTTGGCAGCCAAATTGCTTCACATTCAGGCTCCTGGCCAGGAGGGCAGAGCCCAGAAGCTGCTCATTGGTGCTGTGAGAAAATCCCTCGTTCCTGTGCCCATTGTGGGTGTGCAGAGCCCTTGGGCCAGGATTGTCTGGTCCCGGTATCCTGCTCTAAGGAAAGGGTGCTCATGGCTTGGAGGGTCCCATGAATTGAACTGCTTCTCAAACAATCCAGCCTGCACTTATCCAGCATCCTGCACGTGCCTTCTCCTCCGGATCATACCCACCAGAGGGTTTTTATCCCCCCTGCTGCTGCATTTGGGAACGTGCTGCTGGCAGGGAGCTGATCCCTGCAGCTCTCCTGTTCTGCAAGGGAGATGATGGAAGCTCGCTGTTGGTAACTTTTCCCCCCTTAATTTTTGAGGCATATTTTAAGTTGTGAAACATACTGACTGTGGAATAGAGATAAGAACAAGAGGAGACACAAACAGTGTAGGTGTTACTCCCGGTTTTTTCAACTCCCACTTTGTTGTTAAAATAGCCCAGCAAACAGCACCGTGCTCCATGCCATCCTTCATGGGCCAAGGGATGATGGAAAGTGTGCCTGGACATTGGTGACTGAACCATGAGCAGAGCTGGGGTGTAAGGCACATGCAGAGCTGCTGAAAACTTCATGTTCCTTAAAACCAATGGAGAAAAATCTCAGCAAAAAATCAAATTAAAGAATTTTAAATATTGTTGAAATATATAACAAGCAGCAATATCATTCCAAAGTGCTGCAAAAATCGCCTTGTGTTGAGCTGGAGTGCTTTCCATCAGGAAAAGGGGCAGTGGGAAGGGACCACGGGATACCCCTGAATCCCCCTGAGTTTCTGGTCACACTGCCCATGACACACCCTATCTTTACACCACACCTGTATCATAATTCCTATGTGCCCTCAATTCTTTTGCAACTCTAAACCCCAGCAAGATACCTTTAATTAGGCCCAGGCCAGTTGCAGAAATCAGATAAAACTCCACGTCAGGCAGCTGCTTCCAGGAGCTGCATCTCCTGATGGATGGGAACGTTGTGCAACGTGGGGAGATCATCACCAGCCGTGGGCTGGCAGCAGGCAGAGCACCTGTGGTGAGACACCCGGGTGGCACCTCACAAGAGAAAGTCACAGACAGAAGCAGTGGTGGCTCTCTGACCTGGGGGACAGGTGCCTGAACCCCCCTGGCAGGACCAGGTGAGTACCCACTGATGCTTCTCCTAAAGAATCTGGGATTAGGCAGCGGTGCAGGGGGGATTTGCATGAGCAAGTCGCCACCCTGCACTGAAACTTGCCTTGAATGACCTCCCCCTGCTGCATTTCTTGCTTTTTTTCTGTCCAAAATAGAGAGGGAGATTCCTAATCAGCCTCTCAATGACTGCTAAGGCATGGACAGCACTGAGGACCAAGGGGGTTGGCTGTTTTCTAGTCCAGGAGGCATTTTGGGCAGGAATTAGTGCTTTCATGGCAATTACCGTGAATAATATCTCTGCATAAATGTTGGAGAGGCTTTGGAGAGGCTGCAGCATCTCTTTAGACCCAGTATGAGGGAGACATGGGCTATGGCAGCAGCACCTCCCCATAAATAATTGTATTTGTTTACAAGAGCCATTAACCACATCTGCTCGCTCACCCTGCGCTGCAGTTGGGTTTAATGGGACACGGGGCTGGAAACGAGAAGTTGCTTAATTCAGAGGAGAAAAGGGCAGAGGAATGGGTGTTGGGTTTGGACACAGAGTTTAAAAAGGGGTGTTTTCCACCAGCTGAAGGTCATTTTGCTGCTTCATCAGAAATTTGGGACCCTTTGAAGTGCCTGACATCGACCTGCTGCCAGCAGCCACCAGCATGGACAGCGATGACACCATCACTGAAGAGATCTGCAGGGAGGACGACGTTGGGGATGGACAGTGAGTGCCTAGGGGTGAGGGTGGGGATTTGGGTGGTTCTGTGCCCACCTCTGCACCTCTCCCCCAGGCTCCTGGAGGTGATGGTGGCTGGCTACCCAGTGCTGCTGGTGAGGAACAAGAAGGAATTCAGTGCTCTAGGCAGCAAATGTCCCCACTACGGTGCCCCGCTGAGCAAAGGTAAGCCTGGCTCAGGGCAGGGGAAAAAAAAAACCACCTTGGGGAGGTTGGTTCTCAGTGACCAGCTTGGGGGGGTTCTCTTGCAGGGGTCTTGAGAGGGGAGAGGCTACGCTGCCCCTGGCACGGGGCCTGCTTTAACATCAGGACTGGAGACATTGAGGAATACCCTGCTCTGGACTGTATCCCCTGCTTTAAGGTGACTTCTTGTCCTCCCATCCAGGTGCCTCTCCAAGCACCCTGCCCTGACCACAGCTCTGTCACACAGAGCCTCAACACAAGGGATGATTCTTGGGATGATTCCTTGGGATTATGTAAATCCCTGCCCTAAAGCTCCTTTCAGTCAAAGGTGATGCCATAGATCCTGGTGTTCCTCAGAGCCAGCACAAGTGCTTTTGGAAAGAAAAAGAGGATTTACAGCTCTTCCTCAGTGCTCTTAGGATGAGGAGAAAAGCTCATGAGCTCCTCAGTATCATGTGACATCCAAGATCAGAGTCAGAGACAGATGGCACACTGGACCAGGATCTCCCAGGAGAGCTCCTACCTCAACCTCATGGATGCAGCACTTAAAAATCCTCTCCTTTCCCTCCTTCAGGTAACGGTGGAAGATGGAAAGGTGTTTATTACAGCAAAAAAGAAGGTACTGACCTTACCTGCTGTCACTGAGCACAGGCAGCACCTTAGGCTGTGCATGACTTGAGCATTTTGCATTTTGTTGCAGGACCTGGAAAGCAGCCTGAGGGTGAAGGACACGAGCAGGAGGTGCCTCCTCAACAAGAACACGATGCTGCTGCTGGGGGGAGGTCAGTGAAGGGATCTGAGCTCTGCCCCCTCCACACACGCTGGGAGCTGCTGCTCTCCTCCCCAGGGAGGACGGAGCTGCTCCTCCTCCTCGGCAGTGATGTGCAGAGAGCTGACATGAGCATCTCTTGTAGGTGTGGCTGCCCTGGTGTGTGCAGAGACTCTTCGCCAGGAGGGGTTCACTGGCAGGATCATCATGGCCACCAGCGAGAAACACGTTCCCTATGACAAAGCCAAACTGACCAAGGTTTGTGTGAGACGAGGGCAGGGCTGTGCCTGGGCACCACGGGTGGCATGGGCCACACTCAGGGCCAGGGGCAATGGAGAGGGCAAAGCAGGAGTGCTGCGGCGTCCAAAAGGAATAGAGGTGTTATTTCCAGGAAAACATCTTTTTCCTCACAGAAATCTTTGATCAGAGTCAACATAAGCTGATGTTTTATCTCTCTTTATTGAGTTCTCCTCACTAAAATTTGATGGTTTTTCTGAGGTGGGCACAAGGTGATGGAGATGGGGCAGTGTGGGGAGCAAAATGCACTAATGCAAAATTCACCTCTTTTACAAACTGACTCCACAAGAAACACTTCAGGAGAGTTGCTGCCTCTAAGAAGTGCTTCATTTCATATCTTTGTTATGTTTCCAGGAAATGAACTTGAAACCTGAGGACATGTACCTGAGGAAACCTGAATTCCTCAAGGCTCAGGGCATAGAGTTCTGGACAGAGAAAGAGGTACCAGAGCAGCTGAGCTCACTCCTCAGTGAGTGATCCTGTTCCTGCCATGGGGAGGGTGTAACACTGACCTGTGCATCCATGGATGGACCTGTGGGAAGGGAGAGAGGACCCCAGCACCCCTCATCTCACCTGAGTGCCCAGAAACAAGGCACACAGGCACAGAGGTACCTGTCTGATCTGTGCCTCCTCTGTCCTGCAGGCAGTGTCTGTGGATTTCCAGAAGCAGAGGGTTCGCTTCATGGATGGCTCCTCTCAGAAGTACCAGCAGCTGCTCATTGCCACAGGCAGCCAGTGAGTGCACAAAGTGTTGGCCACACACAGGATTTTAGGCAGGATAACACTGGGATGTGGAGGTGGAGGTAGGAAATGAGATGGAAGGGCAGAATGGAATGACACAGCCGTGGGTTTGTGCTCCCTTCTCGTTCTTTCAGTTTAATTTATATCATGAAATGCATCTGGATCCTCTCTTTTTCAGGTCTGGTTTCCTCAAAGTCCCAGGTGCAGACCTGCAAAATATTTGCACGCTTCAAACCCCAGAAGAGTCCAGCAAGATCTTGAAGCTGGCAACTGGGAAGAATCTGGTGGTTGTGGGAGCTTCATTCATAGGTACCAGGCTGGAGTGGGTGTCAAACCACCAGTGGGAGCCTTCAAACCCCCTTCTATTGGGTGTGCACACTAACTAGAGGCCCTGAGGGAAGGGATGTTCCTTTTCTACCCGGCTGAGATCCTCCCTGGAGCTGCTGGGGGTGTGTGTTACAGCACACACTCGTTCTTTCCTCTGATAGCCAGAAACTTTGAGAGCTATAAACAATTGCTACACATGGATAGAGGCAAATGTGCCTTACGAAAAGGTCACTGTCCTCCAGAGGAGCTGGATTCCCCAGAAGCGTTGGGAAAGCTAAGGCACAGAAAGGGAGTTATTTTGTACATAACCAGGAGCTATTCTTTGCATCTCCTAATATCCAGGTCTGTGTGCATGAGAACAAAGAATGGGGGGAGCTAAATACCTCGGCCCAGAAATGCATAGCAAAGCAGTTCAGCACTGGCAGCACATCAGATTTGTTCTCCTGGAAGGGGAGAAGGTTTCCAAGGGTGCAGGTTGATGCTTGCAGCAGGCTTACCTTGGGCATGCCTCTTCCCTTGCAGGAATGGAGGTGGCTGCCTTCCTCTCAGACAAGGCTGGAACCATCTCAGTGGTGGAAAGAGAGGAGTTCCCTTTCCAGCACGCCCTGGGTCCTCAGGTTGGAGGTGTCGCCATGAAGGTTAGGAGGACCTGGGGCTGATTTCTAGGATGGAGCACTCATGATATCCAAACAGCCCAGGGCTCCACATCAGCCCAGGAAACCTCGCCCCTGTGCTGAGTCATAACTCTGCGTGCCCAGCCTCTGTCCTCACCCTCAGCTCACCCACACACGGCTGGTCCCAATCTCCCCCCTCAATTCTTCATCCCAAACCCACCTCACACACCAGTCCTGACCAGGACTGCAGAGAAAAGCCAGGCTTCCAGGCTGCCTGTACCAGCCAGGGACACGAATGGAATCTCTCTGCAGCTTGGAGCAGCAGCAGAGCTGCCTGCCTGGGTTTTGGCTGGGTACAGCTGTTTTTATAGCCTGGAATTTCCTAATGAATACTCAAACCAGTCCTTTTCAGATGCTGCAAAATAAAGGGGTGAAGTTCCACATGAAAACAGAACTCAGTGAGCTGAAAGGAAAGGATGGAAAGGTCAGTCATGCTTTTGTGATCCCTGAACAGCTAATTTTAGGGGGGAAAAGCCCAAGTTGAGATATAACCCAGTGCCTACATCAGGCTTTCCTCTCCCATGTCTAGACCCTCCCTTGCTTTTCCCTGAGCACAGCTCTGGGCTCAAAGGGCACCAGTAATTGTTCCTATCCCAGGGACAACAGCGTGATTTTCTTTCACATTCCCAGCAACACACATCAGTTGGACAAGGTGATCCAAACCTGGGGAAGAAAAAAGACAGCAAGGAGCAAAGCAGCAGGGAGGCTGTGGGAATTAGGACAGAGGTTTTAACTCTTTATTAATGATTCTTCCTTCTTTCCTAGGTCACAGAGGCTGTTCTTGCCAACGGAGAGAATCTCCCTGCGGATGTGGTGGTGGTTGGAATAGGTAAGAGACCCCAGCTGGGAGAGGAAGGCAGCTTTGGGAATGGGGAGAACATCCAGCAAGCCCAGGGCATCACAGTTCATTTCCAGGACACCATTCTCTGCAGTCTCTTTCCCACTCTGTTATCATCCAGCCCTTCCTCTTGGCCCCAAACACCTGGAAAAGTCAGCAGCCCGTGAGCACACACTTGGCAGGAGGAAAGGAGCTGGTTACACTCTAGCTGAGCTCCACAGGTCCCTGCTGCACTACCAGAGCATGCTGTGTCCTGGGCTCTGGTTTTATTGCCCCTGCAGCAGCTCAGCACCAGCCCAAGCACAGATCACTGCTCCAAGTGCTCTCTCTAAGCAGGAACAGGAACTCTGAGGCCAAATTTCCTCCCTGTCCCTGCAGAGCTTCGCTGCATTTCATCCCTGCTCCTCTCCCCACAGGGTCAACCCCCAACTCATCGTTTCTGAAGGGCACCTCCATTGCCAGAGATGACAAAGGTGCCATCCTGGTGAATCTGGTGAGTGCCAGCTGATTATCCCACCCCATCCCTTCCCTCTCATTACTGCACTAATTGCCTTTTGCCCCATTAGCACATGCAAACCAACATCCCGAATGTCTTTGCTGCGGGGGATGTGGTCACCTTCCCTGTAGAGCTGCTTGACGGGGCCAGGTCCAGCATCCACCACCAGCAAGTGGCAGAGGCTCATGGTGAGGGCACAGCCACCTTCCAGCTCCCTTGGAGATGGGAATGGGACAGAAGTGAGCAGTTTTTAAGGATCTGCAAGAAAAATATTCCCTGTGCTGGTTCATCCCAGGTCACTGTGCTGCTTTAAACATGCTGCGGAGAGGGAAGGAGCTGCACACTGTTCCTTACTTCTGGACCACGATGCTTGGGAAAAGCATCCGCTATGCAGGTAGGAAGGGGCAGAGGGAGGGGAACAGAACAACTTCTTCCCAACCAGCTGGGTCTGGGGTTTGTGAAGACACTGGTTGCAGAGTTCACCTGAAGCAGCTCAAGCTCTGGACTGGCTGCCATGGTGAGTTGGAGCCCTGGGCCTAGAGGTCACCCAGAGCTCCTGTTCTTTGCTGATCTCCGGTGGCTTAGAGGTCACAGAGGAAGAACTTCCCTCTCTAAACCAAGGAGAGGCTCAAAGTCAGTTCTGCTTGTCCAGGGCCTTCATGACAGCTCCCCAGCCCTATCCCATCCCACTCTGTCCCTACTCACACTGGCTCTGAGGTTGGATGGGTGGCAATTGCTGTGCCAGGGCTCCCTGAGCATGCTCTCTCACACAGGCTGTGGGAAGGGATACACGGACACTGTTGTGAAGGGCAGCCTGGAGCAACAGAAATTCCTGATCTTTTACATCAGGTGAGTGAATCCATGGCCAGTCCATGCCCTGGAAACAGGGCATGCTCCTCTCTCCTACAGCCTGCAGAGATCCCACAGAGGCTCCACATCTCCTGGCTGTGCACTAAAGGTGGCTGCTGGGTGCTGAACCAGAGAAAACCAAAGCAGAGCAGGGAAGGAGAAGAGAATGAACTCAAATGACGACACCAGCTGGACAGAGAGCCTGGGACACATCTCTCCCTCTGCCCCACTGCTCCCAGGCTCAGTGCCCAGCTCCCAGCAGTGCCAGGCAATCTGCCACGAGTCCCTGTGCATCCTGCAGCACCAGCCACCCTGCCCTGAGCCCTCTGAAACACAGCTGCTCCCTGGCCACTGTGCCACGGGGATGCTGCTGTGCTGAGCTGTGTACACTGAGAGGATCCACATTCTTCCTCTTTCCATTCCAGGGATGGCCATGTGACTGCAGCTGCCAGCCTGAACTGTGACCCCGTGGTGTCCCTGATTGCAGAAGTTTTGTACTTGGGGAAACAAATCTCCAAAGAAGAAGCAGAGTAAGTGACATCCTGACTGAGCTGGTGGGTGGCTCTGTGCTGTTCCCCATGTCAGCAGAGCCCATTGAGAGACACAAAACCAAGAGGAGTCACTGCAAATGCCCAACCTACCTCTTGTTTCTAGGGCCTATGACATTGGTGACATTGGCAACATCCCCTTGCTGGCACAAAGCTAAGCTTGGTGTGTGCCTCTCATGAGGGGCTCACAGCCAAGTATTAACAGCTCCACATCCTCCCCCCCTGGAGCAATAAAACCATCAGCAAAGCTGAACCCAGCACCTGCATTTTGTGTTAGCAGACAGCCCTTGGCTGTCAACTTGTGCTGGGCAAAGCTCAGCAGAGCTGGTGTTCTGCTGTGCTGGATGAGAGGAGGATGCCCATGGCCTGGGGCTCAGCTGAGGGTCTGAGCTGGCAGCAGCCACCTCACATGCACAGATGCACCAGCCAGAGATCCACCAGCTCCTCCTGTTCCTTCCCTGTTGGCAGAGAGCTCCCATTTAGCACACCGGTCACGCTGACCTTCTCCTTTGCAAAAACACATTTTCCCAGCAAGGGGAGCTGTGACCGAGACAAGCTGCTCTGCCAGCAGGGAACAAGGTGGGCTGTCTGCAGGAACTTGCACAGAGTACCCTGCCCCTAAGGACAGAGGGATGCCACCTGACCTCTGAGCCAGCAGCACCTGCTGGCAGTGTCACTGCTGTCTCGAATATTGCATTAGCTGTCACACAGAGCAGCCAGCCTTTGGCAGAGAAATCCTAGATCCAGCCTTTCCTGCTGTGCCCCTCTGTGCTGGATGCTTGGAGGGGGTGGCCAGATGCTAGAGGAAAGAGTTACTAGATTTTTGCAAGGCAACAGCAAGCGAGGCTGTGCTTTCTACAGGAAACCTTGCACTTACTCACAGTCACATGGGGCTGGGCAGGAGGAAGGGTAAGTCCCAGGAGCAGGGCAAGTTCCCACAGGGACACTCACTGACAGCCCAAATCTCCTCTAGTTTGATATGAAGGATAGCCAGAGCCTGAGCCCCCTACTCAGCAAGATACTGCAGCGCTGGTTTTGTGTCAAACACTCAAATTTGTCTTCTGGCACTTCACACATGAATTTGACCTGAAATACAACGTTTTGCATTTCCTGACCCCACGGGTTTGGTGCTTCTGCTCAGGGACACTCGTTGCTCTGATAGAGGCACATTTTAACCAGGAAAGAGCTGGGCTTCAGCAGCACAGGTTGTTCCTTCTTGACAGGGAACATGTAGATTTGTGAGGCACATGGAGCACACAGCTCTCATACAGATCAAGCTGTGCTGCAGAAGAGGGGGGGCATGGCCCAGGACCTGCTCCTCCCTGCCCTCAGGCATCCTCCACACCCCCCACCATGAATTTCTGCCCCTCGATGCACTCCAGGATGTGTTGGGCACTGAGCAGGTGCCAGCTGTTTTGCATGGACTTGCAGCAGGGCAGCTGTGGTGGAAGAGACAGGCTCTGCCTCAAGCTGGGGGAACTGATCCAATGGCATTCAGCAGTCCCACTCCCTCTGGGTGACAACCAGCCCAAAGAAACTCAGCTTCTTGTAACCATCAGCAAGAACACACCAAGCACAGCAGCTTTATGTAAGAAGGAAAGATCCCAGGACAAGAGATTTATTCTACTTCTACCACTTAATGGACACCAGGCCACTTTCTGTGTTTTGCTGGGTGCCAGAGTTTGGGAGCAGCCCTGCCTTGGGCAGCTGCAGCCTGGGCAGGCAGATTAATTTGAGACTGTGCAGACCTTTCAGCGCAGGGCTGTTCCTCCCTGCCCGCCCTCGGAGCTGGGATGAGCCCTGCTCTTCTGGCAGGCCCTGAGCAGCAATGCCTGGACACTCCCCTGATTCCCATTCACCGAGGCAGCCTGGGAGCTGGGAGTCCCGGCAGTCCTCTGGGAAAGCCTGGGGTGCAGAGGCTCCCTGGAACCCTTGGTGAGCCCATGGAGCTCTCCTCTCACTCAGTGCAAGGCAGGGCCGTCTCCATCCCTGCAGAGCAGCTTCCAAATTCCTTCCGGGGCACTCTTCTGCTTCTGTTCACCAACGAGCCACAGCCTGCACTGTGGAAGAGCCCAATAAAGTTCACCACAGCCCCTCTGAGCGCTGCTAGCTCCAAAATACCTGGAATGCTGGCACTGCTGGGGGGCCTCCCAGGGCAGAGGTTCCGGGAACAGCGTCCAGAGCCGTGCGTGACTCGGCCCTGAGTCACCCTGGCCCAGTGGCCCGGCCCCACCGCACCCGGCCCGGCCGTGGGTGTGCAGCCAGCCCTCTCCCCGGGCTCCATCCTACTGCCTGGCATGCTGCAGGATTAATCCAGCTCCTGAGCTCAGCAACAGGTCAGACCTGTGGGCTACGCCCAGCTTTTGGCTTGGGACAAGGATCAACCCTCCACCGGCAGACCCCAGAATGGCATCAGTTGGGGGCACAGCTCTGGTGCTGTGGCCCCCCAGGGTCTGCAGCCCCCACCATCTTCCCACCTGATCCAGCCAACCCACAGGCAACAAACTTCCTAAAACTGAACAGTTGAGCAAAACAACATTTAATGCCTCTCTGAGTCTCCTCCAGTCACCTCCCAGCTCAGTGCCACCCCACTGAGGGGGGGACGCAGTTTGACAGCCCTGCTGGCAATGTTGTCTGGAATCCTCCAGCCAAGGCTCTGTCTGGAGTCTTTGAGGAGATGTTCTTCATCCTAGTTGGACTCATCCTCAGCTCTCCAATCCACAAGACACTGCAGAGTGGCTCATCCCGGTCGCTCAGGGCATGGCTCTGGCTGGCATCCAAGGTCCCAGCGACGAGAAGAGAGTGGCTACATTCAACAGTTCTTCAACTGGCAGCTTTAGCTATTGGAGAAGGACATAAAGCTTGCCACTGAAGAACTGGTGCTGGTTAGCCAGGAGCAGGGTGGCACGGCAGCACCTGGGAAGGGAACACACATTTCAGAGCCAGGATTGAACTGTGCCGAGCTGAGCTGTCACCCACAGCAGCTTCCCACCCTCATCCCAACACTGATCTATCGCTCTGTCCTCTCCCCAGGGACATCCCCCCTTCCAAGGAAATCCAGAGGCAGCTGTGACCTCAACTCTCCCCATCCCTCCCCACTCCCAAAGCAGGCAGTGCTTGAGCTCCAGCACCTGCAGCCAGCCCTAAACCACGAGCGACAGGCAGGGAAATCCAAGGCCATTTCTACTGGAAAACAAGAGATAAGGCAACCTGCTCCAGCAGGGCCCGGTGGCTGCAGCAGGAGGCCACTGCAGGTAGGGGTAAAAGCGTTCCCAGGGCTCACCTCGGGCATCCATCAGCGCTGGCAGGGTCCCACCTGGACAGGAGCCAGACACTTCCTGACGGGGAAGACACTTTGTCAGGCGGCTGCTGCCAAGCCACCGGCGGGGGAATTTCGGGCAGCCCAGCCCCTCTCTGAATAGTTTTGTTGGAGGGTAAGGACGCCAACCCCAGAACTGGTGCGAGATCCCACTTCTTTCCCCTTCGCCCGGGAAAAATCCCTTTTCTACAACACCCTGCGTTTTGGCTGCTAGGGATCGAGTTTTGGGAACCCCCCGGGAAACCAGGCATGGTGGGGGACAGATGGCAACGGGAACATGGGAAATCCCCGGGGGGGTCATCACAGCATCCTCCCACCAGCGTCACCCCAAAGGCACTGGGGACCCCGGCTGGCCCCAGGCCTGGGCGGGCAGCGGGGGAGGCCGGACCCCGGTGGGTGCTGCGGCGAGGGCTACGGGGCTTTCGGAGCGGGGCCGGTGGCCGGGGCGCAGCGGCGGCGGCGGGGCCCGGCGGGGATGCCGAGCATTCCTGGCGTGCCGGGTACATCTGGTCCGGATTCCAGCGAGCTGGTCCCGGCCCTGCTCCACCCCCGCCGGCCCGTGAATCAGCACCCGCCGCTGAAGCCACTGGCCCCGCCGGCACCGCGGGCCGACGAGGGG